>JAUESE010058636.1:0-19755 GCA_032274725.1 Malacoctenus triangulatus
TGCCATCGGTGTCTGAGTTGAGCTGGATGCCGGTCGCTTCTGAGTGTCCATATTCCATATAGCGCTTGGATTGTTTATTACGTTGGACCCATTCAACGTGAACGCGCTTGACGTCGCATCCGCAGACAGCGCGGGAGGTTCCGACCCGGAGTAAATTATATAAAATAGGCTACAGGCTTATAGATGTATTGGTGCTGAACTCCAGAGGTGTCAGTCTGCTCATCAAACGATGCTCTAGTCGTAAAGGGTCAAATAAAAAGGCTGTTGTAAAGATATTTTTCTGTAAAAACTTATATAATGCAGCTTTAAAGGGAGAGTACACCCAAACAATGATGTGCCTTCATTTTCTACTCACCTCCATGCTGAACAATACTCTGAAGCACTTTTTTGACATCTCAAATGCAACGGTGGAGTTACTTCAAGTATTTTTCTCATACAAAATTAAATGTCCTGACATACTGTACGCCTCATTTACAAAAACATAATCAAAAAATAAAATAAACTGCATTCTTGAAAATAACAGCAGCAGAAGATCCACTTAAACAAAAAGTGTTGCCGTCTTTTGAGAAGCTTTTACGGCGTGAATGGAGACATTGACCCTCTTAGTCGTTTTCAGCATTGTCGCACTGCTAGCTGCTTTGTACTCCGGGGTACGGACAGCTTTGACCCTATAAAAGGTATTGCAAGTGAGCGACTTGGTTGGAAGCCTTCTTTCCTCTTCTCGGTTTCTTTGCTGCACAGGTTTTGCATGTGGCAACGCTGTTTTACTCTGCGATTGAAAAATACGCCCCCGCTGCCGACGACATGTTTGCTATAATCAGTAGGGCTGTGCCAAAAAATCGATTCACATCGGAATCACAATTTTCATTTGCTATGATTCAGAATCGATATAAAATGTCTAAAAATTGATTTTCCAAGAAAAAAAAATACGCTGGCTGTCATGTGATGCATGGACGTCAAGAGCAACACAGTCTTTCGTGGCATTCACTGCTCACTACTCGAGTTGCACGGTACCCACGGTACCCCGCAGTGCCAAATCATAATGGCTCCTACGAAACAAGAAGTTACTGTATACACGACAGTACTACCATGGATTACTACTACTACTACTAGTTTCTGCGAGCAACGGCCGCCTCTACTCTCCTACCGGCTTCTCACTGCTTGCTTCTCCTGTCAACCAACCCACATGGCTAATACTGCAACTTAACTACACAGCTGCTGAATCATTGGCTGTTTGTCGCTTACTGGTGATGTCGAGGGATATGATGGGCTGTTTCTGCACGCTGGGTCCGCCTGTATGTAAGCTGATTGGCTGTTCGTGTTTCTACCGGCAAGGAGGAAGTCCATCAGCACAGCTCCGCCTCCGATTTGATCAGTAATTCGGTGAACCCCCCCCCCCCCCCCAAGCACCACGGCTTTAGACAACAAACACGTACAACACACTGGGCATGGCAGAAGCACAGGGCCCAAGCGGTGAGTCTGCCACAGCAGCGGACTCATCAGTGGCACCGCCAATTTTGTTCATAAAAAAAAAAAATAACTCCAAAATTCACATTTGGAACTATTTTTTGCTTTTGTTCATAACAATATCTGTTTCACTCTAATTCTTACTTCACCAGTGTTATGTTTATTCTGCAACAAACAAAATTACAAGTAATTAATAAATGTTTATAACTTGTACAAACAAATTGCAGTTCATAAAAAGAATAATAGTTTTAAAAAAAGGGCACGCATCTTGATACCACCCATAACCATGATACTTTGTCTGGTATAGTATCGTGGTTACTCATTTTGGTATCGTGACAACTCTACTCACTACATAACTGATACGTGGTGGCGCCAATCCCATGTTTTGCAAACTCGAGGTATAAGAGCCTCACAGTCGTGAATGTCAATGCCATGTTTTGTCTAAGCATGGATAAATGTTTAAAACTTAATAAATGTGAAAAAGACACTTTAATGTCTCCATTTGTCATTCTGTCTTGCAAAACAGATGGGAGTAGATCATGATCAGAAATCAGATCAGAAATCATTATGAATAAAATTGTTTTGAATTGAAAATCAATTTTGAATCAAATCGTGGCCCCAAAAATCGGAATCGAATCGAATCGTGAGAAAGTAGAAGATTCCCACCCCCAATAATCAGGCAGTGATGGGCCAAACTGGGGTCCTTTTCGTAAGGCATACATAACCTGCGCACCTTTGCCTTAATACAATTGCCTAAATTTCATTCATTTATCACCTTTTTTCTGGGAAAAATGTACTTATCAAACAAATCAAACAAATCTTCAAATTGGCAGATAATTTATTGGTCAGATAATTATCGAGCATCCATTCTTCAGCCTATTAGAGAGAACAAGCTTGCCTTTGAAACAATAAAACTCAGAAACAGTGTTGGTGCATTGAAACACCTCATCAAAGAGAGGTTCATTTAGAAAATCTGACATCATGCCATAGCACACGGTTGGTCATTTGGCACGAGTGAAGTGCTGTGCACATGCCTGTATTTCTTTTTTTTTTTCTAATAGGATTGGCAAAGGGTTTATTCAGTCAACCTCTGTCTAATAGGTTGTTCAGCGAAGCATGATGAGGGAGCATGCTGTCCTGGGGAGAGGGAGATGAGTTGAGGAGGACATGACAATGTCTCTAAAATACACAGCGTTGGAAGACAAAGGAAAAGCGAGTTGACGCTGTCGTGAAGAAGGAGTCCAGTAGCTCTTGATTTTTGCTTCGGTGAGAATCCTCTGCTGGAGTTGTGTGCTTTCAGGGCTGCGTTGCAGAGAAACAAAAGGAAAAGCCCGAATTGTCATTTGACGGCAGTTTGCGCCATTCCTTCCAAAACTGAATGAGTGCAAAACATTTTCCTCAGAAGGCATAACACTTTCAACACGAAGCCTCTTCCACATTCCTGCTTTCACAGATAATTCATCAGAGGTTCTCTAAATATAATTCTATGTAGAATCTCCCATGTCACATTTTTCTGGTGGCTTTGCCACATTTGTCTTTTTTGACATAAAAACAAAATAAAACTTGCGAGATGCTTGGGTCTGACTTGAAAAATCTTTACGTTTCCATGTCATCAGTTCCGAAAATAAAGATAAAATGACCAATGACAACGGACCAATGAGAAAGGCTGTAAACGGTGGCTAGTCAAATGGGTTTGGAGAATAGACTGCAGAGGGGGCTTTTTTAAGCTAACTCATTGAGCCAGCTTCAATAAACTTTTTTGGGTGGTTACGTGAACTATTTCAATCAGGATAGATAAAGAACAATAGAACCACATGGATAGTAAATAAAAGACTAATTTTCCAGATGAACAGACTTTGGCGCAGTGAGCAAAAGGAAGGTGAGCCAGAAAGCACTTGATGTTTTTTTTCTCAGATGTTGAAGCACAGAGTGAAAGACTTATGATTGGAAGAAGAGATGGCAGGGTGAGCGTGACAGTGGAAGGAGGGAGCCTTTTTCTTATTGAACTTATGCATTCTTGCTTTCACAACCACCTGGGCTGCCACATACTTGGCCTGCTGGTATTTGCTAGCTGCCTCAGAAGTCCTGAAGGCCAGGTAGGGGAAATAGGACTCTTTCGGCTGCAATAACAGGCACCTGAAACCTTACAGCCCCAGCTCTGGGCTGCTTAGTTGACAATGGAGGTGGAGAACATAAATCCACCCGGACTCAGCGTCTCCAACCTCGCTTGGATTGTAGTTGAAGCTCCCTTGGACATTTGTCCAGATGTTCCCAGAAGATCCTCAAAATACACTTGGATCTGCCAAAATCTGTCAGGCTTCCTCCTTTGCAAGTGGATCCAATTTGCGACCAGGTGGTGACTAGAACGCAGGTCAACCTTTCTCTTCACCCAAATGTCCAAAACATCACAGGACACTGCTACACAGCTGATCACTGACTACTGGTTTTGGTGCCACGGTGGACATCCTTACATTTGAAAATGGCATTTGTTGTGACAAGTAAAGAGTTCAACAAAACATTACCTGGGTTCGAACCAGGGAGGCTGTTCATCCCGATCCCACCCTTCAAGACACGACTGTTATTGTCATGTGGGCACTGAAGTTCCCCAATAGAACCATTACATCTCTGAGGGTCTCCACAAAGGCTCGATAGTGCTGTTTGACCCATGGGCTGAAACAACAGCAATAGAGCTGTTGACTAAATAAATCCTGTCAAGAGCATGGCTGGCCTAGAGAAGAGATGGTGACCTTCAGTAGGATCACTGGAAGTTTGAGTTCTTCTTTTTTGTGAAAGTAGTTTTTTCATTGAAACACTGGTTTCTGTCATTCCCAGGATTTGAAAAGAGTGTTGTCCTTCCCCCCATACCCCGGGGACTACCTTCATCCAGTGGTGTATGCCTGTACTGCAGTCATGCTGCTCTGCCTGCTCGTCTCAATTACGACCTATATTGTCCACCACAGGTAAGAAAACAAGTGAGTGTTCATCCTGATAAATACAAACTAGGGCTGACACTTTTCTTTAATAATTAAAGAAAAAAAATTTTTTTTCCTCCAAAAATGAATAAAATTAAGCATAATTTATCTTCACATTCATAACACGAGGGCTGAAGATCAATACAGATTTTCAAAATTGGTTTGAATTCATTTTTCAAGGTTCTGAACTGATTTTTTTCAAGTTTCTGTTCATTCCGATTTGATTTTGTTCTGTATCGATTCAATAATCAATCTTTAAAGAAAAAAACAACAACAAAACACCAGTTTTGCATTGAAATAAACCAAATGTCTTCCTGTCAGTCAGATTTGCCTTTCATTTCAGTAACTGTTCCAATTATTAAAAACAAACTATTTTTTTTGAATTTTTGATCACGATTTAAATTTTACCAGCTCCTGCTGTTCCCTACCTCGCAACGGATGAATTGTTGTGAGGTGATGTGTAACGTTCAGCTATGCTCTCATTTTTCAGTGTGATCCGCATCAGCAGAAATGGCTGGCACACACTCCTCAACTTCCTCTTCCACACAGGACTGACATTTGGAGTGTTTGCTGGGGGCATCAATCTAATCAACCAACCTTTTGTGTGTCAGATTGTAAGTATTTCCTTTTCTTGCTTCGTCACTGTGTATCAAATGTTTATGCTTTTGTTGTCAGTGTCACCAGGACCTTGATACAGCTTATTTACATTGGTGCACACAATTATGACAGATTTGGAAAAAAAGGAGCTGTATTTAGATGTGATATGTGTATATAATGCAAACAAACATGTTACCTCAAATGAAAAACAGGGACCAGCAAACAAACACACAAAACAATATTTTTTATGGTGTTCATTCCAACATAGCTTTAGATAGTTTAGCCAAGAATTTCCAGCATGCTGCTTGAAAAAAAAACTTTAAATCACATGTCTCAGCACAATTCTACTCTGTTTTGCTTTATGTTAGAAAAAAGGAACATCCTAAATTTACAGTAACTTTCATCAATATAAAGAGGTGCAAACTTTTAGCTGTAATTCAATGCGCTGAACAAAAAGATTAAATATTTTTTTAAAAACATAATTGCTTAATTTCAAAGGCTCAAAAGAAATCAGACAAATAACTAAAAAGTAAAATGTTTTTTTTTAAATATTTGGTTGAAAACTTTTTGCTTGAAGTGACCCTTTGAAGTCTTGCACAACTTTTCACAGCAAAATCTTACAAATGCAAGCACCATACCTAGAATCAACTCCAAGCTTTTTTATGTTTCATTGATAATGAGGTAATTAAGGAATTGCCCACATCTGCACATAAAATAGCCATTGAGTCAGCTATCCAATTACTTTTGGTTCCGTTGGAAAAACGGGTGGCGCAAGTTCAGGAATTAAAACCTCTAAAACCTTCATCAAATCTGACTGTCGACATTGGTGAAAAAAGACCATTTAGCTCAGCTACTGAGCATGCTGTCGTGTCAGATGCAAGCATCAGTTTCATAGCATAATGTAAATACTTTCTCCCTCTTTGTTTTATAGATGTATGTCAGTCTACAATTCCTAAAAATATCTATTGCACACATTGCACCTGTAAATATATAGGCTACACATATGTGTCAAAATATCGGTACCATATAGTCATATTGCCTATTTTTGACCATTAAAAATCTATTGAGCTTCAAAGATGATCACTGTGCGGTCTTCTGTTTTGGCCTCCAGAATAGTCCTGTTCCAACTTTCCCAGCTTTTTAGTCATATGATTGAGTCTTTGCTTTACTCTATACCTGCATCAGGTGGGCATTCTACTTCACTACGCTTCATTGTCCACCATGTTGTGGCTAACCTACATCGCCAGAAACATCTGTAAGGACATTTCCAAAGATCCACTTCGGGCTCAGGACAAGAATGGGTCAGCTCAGACCCCCACCCAGCCAACAGTCCTCAGGTAAGCGGGAGCTCGGACCAAACCCTTCATGACAAACTGTGATAAAATGAGGACTTGGGGCAAAAAGGTAAACAAGTGTTTTTCAAGAGCACCACAAATATTTCAATTAAGATTCTGTCCATTAAAAAAAAAAACTGACATCATGTCTTGTCCTCCGAATGCGCATCTGGTTTTCATACCGTGCCAGTTGCAACATTACCATCTCAAGGCAATTTACATTTACAGGAAATACATGAGGTCAATTGGGGACTCTAAATTATCCATGGGTGTGAATGGGATTTTGTGGTTGTCTGTCATTGTGTTGCCCTGTGAAGGGCTGATGACTTGTTTAGGGTAAAGGAGGAGGGTAAAGGAATATACAGAGACAGAGATAATGGGACCTTGACCTCATGGCAGTCACATGTTGATCACACAATAAAACCCACAGAAAAATGAATGTGGCCCAAAAGGTTACACGAAATAACTTCTTGGTGTGATTTCTAAGCGAACTCTGGTGTCTCATTTGTTGGGGCTCTGCCATACGTGAGCAGCTCAGTGTAGGAATAACTTAGAACATTGACCAGTGGATGTCAAGAGCGCTAGTTCCTCCATTACCTCTAAGGGCTGTCAAAGTTGCATCCATCAGCAACTGTCCTGCTCCAACCATCGCAGAGCACAAGACCCATTCTCTGTCATCTAACCCCTCTGACAGAAAATACATGAAACCGGTGTTGCTACAGTTGCTTCCCAACGTTTTCTTTGCTACGTTTGATACAATTGCCTCTTTGTTCCACCCTTGTGAGCATTTAGTCGCTCTTCCCTGGGGCCCTCGATCGCATGCGTTGTCAGCCATTTTGATCATATGTTCATCTGCCATTTTTGATCATGTCTTTGACGCCATTTTGATCCCATTTTGTAGGTTGCTCTATTCTGTGCTCAACTTCCACACTCATGCAGATACAGTTTCAGGATCACATGGTCGTAGTGACACTTGTCTAATTGATTTACCGATAAAATGCTTCATTTTGATATTTGCTCTGGAATTGTGAAAGAATTCTGTGGGTGCTTGTGGATGATTCATTGCAATGTGGGCTTGTTAGCCATAGTTGCTGCTTGTATTCATACCTTCAGGAATATTAATTGCATCACTCAAAATGGGCCATGCAGAGTGAAAAAAAATAGAAATAAAACTCACATCAATAAATAAATGTTTCATCTACATCCAAGACCAGGAACAGACATTTGAGTTGAGAGGGGAAGTTTATACAACAGCACACAAAACAAAAGAGTGAAAAGGTGTCTGGTATTTTAACATTAAACATTAACAGTTATTCAGCTACACAGTAGTATAGAGACAAGCCAGCGAGTCCAACATGCAAGCTCCCAGTCTCATTTGTCATTACTGAATCCATTGAATTGTTCATCTGCATGTCACTTCTGAACAACTCCGCCCACTCCAGGAGTTAGATGATGAGCCATTTCCTCTTCTGAGGGGCTGTTGTCATTGCTTTGGCACGTACAGCAGCAGCATTTAGTGTTTCAGGCCTCATGCCCCTCTCACAGCTGTAGGCAGTAATGTTCACTCAGGTTCAGATAATTCAAACTGGCTGACTGACATGAACCAAGGCATGGAGTTCTGTTGTTGGAGTTCTGTGCGAGTCAATGTGTTCACGCATAAAGGGGTCCATCAGTACACTTGGCACCAGGACACCTAAGGCCGGAGGTCGATGATCAACTTTGTGGTTGTGTCTTCTGATCGCCAGCAGTAGGTTTTGGACACTCGGGTGAAGAGAGGTGCAGAGCTGTCAGCTGATCACTATTTAGTGGTGAGTTGGATCCACTGGCAGAGGAGGAAGCCTGACTGACTGGGTAGACCCAAGCATATTGTGAGGGTCTACTGGGAGCGTCTGGCAAAACCTTCTGTCAGGAAGGTTTTCAACTCGCTCCTCCAGGAGGGCTTCTACCAGCTTCTGAGAGAGACTGGAGACATTGAGTCAGAATGGATCATGTTGTCCACCACCATTGTCAACGTGGCAGCACGAAGCTGCAGCCGTAAGGTCTCGGGTGCCTGTCGTGGCGGCAATGCCCGAACCCGGTGGTGGACACCAGGAGTAAGTAATGGGGAGGAGGACTATCGGTTGGCCTCAAGGAGGTTCTGGCAAACCACCCGGCACCTTAGGAGAGGAAACATATTCTGGTCACCGCTACTTAAACAAAGGCTAAAGTAAATAAAAAAATTAGCAAAGGTGTTGTTTGAAAATTTTAGAAGATGGTCCTCTTGCAAAACAAGCTACAGTTGGTGTGTGTGTGTGTGTGTGTGTGTGTGTGTGTGTGTGTGTGTGTGTGTGTGTGTGTGTGTGTAGATATGAGTTGGATTTGTTTGTTTGTGCAGACATATGAAATCCTACTCTGCCAGAAAAAAGAAGCGATGCAATAACCATTATCTCCCAGCCATTGATTGCCTCAAAAAATGCCGCTGAATGCTAAAGTCTGAAAGTCACAAGTCAAAAAGTACAATCACTTGGTTAAAATACTCCAAAACATATTGTCATATTCACGCATAATTCTTAATTTTGTTTACATTGCAGGTTTTACCTTGTCAGTGATGGGATCCCTCTTATAATTGTTGGGGTTACAGCAGCATTCAGTATGGAGAACTATGGCAGCAGAGATGACGCTTTATAGTAAGGAAATCTTTCTCATGATCAAATCATTTTAAATTTTCACCTGATTAGTTAAAAGTGCAATTGTTCATTGTGCCTTTTTTCAGCTGTTGGATGGCATGGGAACCAAGCCTGGGAGGGTTCTATGCCCCCATGAGTCTCCTGGTGCTCATCATGACGGTGTACTTCTTGTGTACCTTCATCCAGCTGAAGCGCCACCCAGAGAGGAAGTATGAGCTGCAGGTTCTGAGCGAGGAACAGCAACAGTTGTCATCCACCGAGTCACACCACCACTGCCACACTGACGATGTGGGAGCGTCGGGGCCTGCTGGGGACTGTGCACCACTTGCCACGGGAGTATCTGTACTGGCCAATGAGCATTCCTTCAAGTCTCAGCTTCGGGCCACAGCTTTTACCCTTTTTCTGTTCTTGTCTACCTGGGCATTAGGCGCACTGGCAGTAACTCTTGGCCATTTTCTGGATATGATATTCAGCTGCCTCTATGGGGCTTTTTGTGTCACGTTGGGACTTTTCCTCCTTATTCAGCACTGTGCCAAAAGGGATGATGTTTGGCACCGCTGGTGGGTGTGTTGTTCGTCCAAGACAAAGACAGAAGATGGGAAGGGGGAAGGAAAAAGGCAGGAGGTCCATCAGCCACACTGCCATTTGAACACCCTGGCCTCCAGCAAGCAGCTGCTTCTCCCTGCCAACCTTATGCAAAGCTCTCTCCACAAAGTGACTCCACCTCTCCAGAGCCCTACAGCAAACCATAAGGGACTCTGCTGTGTGGCTGTTTTGAGTCCCATTGACCCCTCTAACATCTCCCCTCACATGGAGCCTCAACCATCGCCATGTCTGCAGTCACTTCCAGATGAGCTTTCTCGTGTACCTCTTCCCCTGCAGAGCTGCCTTAGTGACCGAACCAAATCCCGATCCTTTAATCGCCCACGTCCCTGCCTTCAAGATTACCATTCTCATATGACTTCCACCAGCATAGATGAGAGCATGCACAGCTCTCACCTTGACAGCCCTCTAGCTGCACACCAGTTTGAAAGCTCACCTTTGGTCTCTAATGGCTTGCACTTTGATGTCCAGCTCCCGTGCTCCAGCCCCCACCTTGATAACCAGCTAGCTTCCTGCCAAACATTGCAACGGCAAACCTCTTCTCAGAGTATACAGGACTTGATGGGATCATGCCACGCAAACAACATGCACAACAGCATTACTTCCTGCCACAGCCTCCTGTTGCCTTCCCACGAGTTCCACACCTGCCGCTGGCCTATGTATAGCTCTCCCAATCATTGTTCCAACACAGATTGTTGCGATAAATCAGATCCCTTCACTCTGCCGTATCAGCCAGATCTTGATTCTCTCAAGATCCCCATGTCAAAGGCAAAAGCCAAAGAAAAAGATCATATCAATCTTGAGGTGGAACAAAGGAGTACGCCAAGAAACACACTGCCACGGCAACACACTACGATGAGCCGCAGAGGGCCCTTTGGCCGAAACAGAAGTTTGCAAGAAGATGGATTGTTGGGGTCAGATGTCACAGGAAACATACGAACTGGCCCCTGGAAGAATGAAACTACAGTTTAATTCTCAAAGCAGTCAGGCCTCGTAGCATTCAAACTCTGTGAGTGTTCTGGTTTCCTTGCCTTCAGTTTCCCTCTTTAACCACTGATTGGGTTTCATGGCCCATGGTATTTTCAGTTCATTTGTTACAAAATCAATCTTAAGTGTGTTACAAATCACTTTTTGTAAGGGTTATTCAAAAGTGAGAAAGGTCCAGTCACTGATGGCACAGCCGCCTCTGCGATATTTATTGTTGCACTCATTGTAGTACAGCGTCAATGTTTCTGCAACATGTTATTTTGACATTTTTTGTTTTGTTTTAAAAAAAACAAAAACAATATATTACCTATCAAAAATCTTACAAATAACCAAGAAAGTGTTGAAATAGAGTTAACATAAGGTTATATGAGAGTCCAATTGTCAAAACTGTGACGAATACATTTTTACCTGTCTTCATGACTTCCATTAAACAAACGCATGCAAACCAAACCACAGCCACACATTCCCACTTCCACAAGATAGGTTTTGGCTTGTGTCTACTGAGACTCCATTTCTTCACCCCCTATGTGAGTTGAAATCCTTTCTCAGCACAGTCTCACAATGATCTTGGTTCCAAGAAGGACTGTGAAGTCTGTCAGCAAGGCTCCTTCCGACACACAATCTATGAGGGCTGAAAACTCATAGCTCATGACTGCTTTTTGGTGCACAAGCACAAACAGTGGCCCCAACTTTCAGTTTAGGTAGCAAAGGGGAGTTGACCCTTTGGCCCCTCTGGGGCAAACTTCCAACCAAGCACTTGTGAGCTTCCCAACACTCACCAAGCATCTCTCATTGGGCATTGCCCACTTCAATTCAATAACAACGATACAGATGACCTAAATCCCTGTGAATTAATGACGGTTTCCTTTGAAGGATTTGGTCCTTGAATCCTTGAAACTTTGACAAATATTTGGTGAAATCTGACATGATCGCAACCTTGAATTGTGCTTGACCTAATGTAGGCATCTCAAAGCAGGGTATGTATTTGAGCATCTGATCTCTCCAACCATCATTCAGACAAACATTATTCGAACTGGAGTCATAGGGACCCGGAGCCATTCCCAGACAACAAAAGCCAAATGGCCCAACCATGAGGGAACAGTCTGATCAGATCAGAAGTTCTTCACCAGGCCAACATTCGGACATATGGGCAGTTTTCATGATTGCCTTCCGAAGAATGCTTTGAAATAACTACAAAAAGCCTGAGTAGAAAAACTCATGCCTGCACAAGAAGAAAACCTAAAAGTTAAAACAAAAGGGCTTGTTTGCCAGCAGGTTCCAATCATGAACACTCCCAATGTGATATGAAGGCAAAAACAGTCAACATCTCATTGTCAACGATCAACCCTTCTCATCCAATATGCATACATATCCAAAAGATCTCAAATGCATACTTGACAATCATTTGGGTTTGGGAAAGTATATTTGGGCTGAGCACACAATGAAAAGGTAAAAGTGTCAAATTGCAATCTTTAAACTGCCTTTCAAATCTATTGTTATGCAAATATGTTGTTAGGAGGTATTATCACCAGTTAATTTTAGATACAAGTGGTTACACATGTGTGAACACATTTGAATCAGAGTGAGCATGTGTTTGTTACTGTGCAACAGTGCATGAGAAGTTACAATTGTATGTTGTGTGTTTGTGCTGTATGTATTTATTATGGTTACACTTTTTAAGAGTTTTCTGAGTGTCAGTAAATATAAAGGTTAAGATCATTATTAATTGACAGGTTATTTATGCTGCCAAATAGAGTCCAGCCGACTCTTGCCTGATAAATATTGCACTAATGTGTACTATGATAAACCTCACTTGAGATGATTCCCAAAAAAGTGCGATCTGCACCAAGTTTTTCTAGTGCCAAAATCATGTGCCAGTTATCACTGTGATGAAAAGCTACACAAAATTTCCCAAAAAAAATTCTCTGTGAGAAATCACATAGTTTGTAGAGTGACACAAACTGGAACTCAGGTTTTCAGAGAATCATCAGCACCCCTTTCGAGTAGTCCAGAAAGGTCTTCACACTTTCCCCACACATAAATGTTTCAACAGTAGTATATATTATTGTTATTCTTATTAGTAGTGGTAGTATAGTAGTCAGGACATTTTCACTTCCATTCTGCAGGTCGAACTTTAGACCTCAACAACAGTCTTGCTGGCTTTGGTTTCCAGGCCTGTCTCCAAACAAATTGTTGACATTGTAAGTGTTGACCAGTCCTAAACTCAAAACTTTTGGCTTTTCTTTTTTTTTTTTTTTTTTTACAGCAACTGCCGTAAAGGATATTCATGTTTACATAGTATTGTGTTCTGACTGTAGTTTGGCTATGGTTAGTCTCATTTTTTAGCCTTATCACTCCTGGCCAGTCCCAAAGTGCTTTCAGACCCTTTGAACTCCCTAAAATCATTCGTTCTGTGCCCAAGGACAATGATGGGTTTGCTTGTGAAAATATGATAAACTTCAACCAAGTGTTTTTTATACAGATAGATGGTTGGCATGTAGCGGGTTTCAACTGAGCCTGAAAACGTCACTCCAGAGGTAATTGGATGATCAGAACATGTCAATTATGCTGTGTGACTCCCAAGCAAAAGTTAACATGTAAGCCCAAACTCGGAATAGGTGTTTCCTGCTCCAGACGTTTCCCTGATTTGTTGGGGGTCTCGACCTCTTCTTGGGTCCACATATTCTCTTTTTTGCTGAATACTTCTTAAAATTCTATTGGGCTCCTCCTCTATTTTTGTTTCATAATGTCCTCTGGAAAAATTAAGGAAATTGGTCTCTTAACAGTGCATAACTGAAGTATTGTTCAAGATCTTGATATTGCAATGTAACATTTTTCAATATCATGTGGACATCTTTTCTGAAGCTTTCAGCTGTTGATTTTGCAGTTTTTGGGGGCAGCAGTGTTTGAACCTGTTTGTTACAATAAGTCATCCCCCACCCACAATGTCAAACGATTAGAGATACTAACTCTGCCAACATTAAGCATTTTTTCAAAAAAACATTCTCAAGATTTTTAAATCAACAAGAATTTATTTATCTGACTAATTTTTTAATGAAGGAATAAGGATTTTTTTTTATCACCAGTGTTGCTTGTCATTTCATAACACCTCAAAGTCAAAATGTGTTCAGGCCAGTGTTGTGCCTGCTCAAATGCTCCCTGAATTTCTCCCTTTTTGACTAAAAGTGCAAGGACTTTGGCATTCATCCACTTTCTGCAGCTTTCAATTCTGTTGCTCCATTTTCCAAAATGATCAAAACACAAATACATTGAAGCATGTTAACAGTTACCCATCAAACTGTTTGACTGGAGTGTGAAAAGTTGCACGCACATGGCCCCACTGCCAAAAAACTGGAGGTAAGCTAAAAAAAAAAAACTTCATCTCTCCAAAGAAAAAGGCCTGTTTTGATTGGGGGAATAGTTTCTTTATTTTATTTATTTTTTTTTCAATGTAGTTTTTGGAAAAAAATCTTTTTTGGCTGAAAGCTGCAATGTTAAACAAGCTGGTAAAATTATAGCTCCAAAAAGGAAAACAATGTCATTACTAGTTCTTTTGCCAGTGCAGTAATGCCTCATCTCCTGGTCATCCTAAACAAAATGTAGCAAGTTAGCGAGGTTTTAGTGTGATACCATGGAGCTGGGAGTGTTGGTGAAGTGGAATAAACATATCAGAGAATTGCACCAGGGAAACCTAAGTATAGTTGTAAATAATATGAAGCAGTTGGGGCGGATGGATCACATAAACTATGAAAACTGAACAAGAAGAAAGAAAAAAAAAACAGATTATAAAATCCCAACGTATGCTGGTGGAAGCCAGTAGGATTTATTTTTTTTTATCATCCCAATAAAAGCCGATACACCAAAGAAAGCCAAACATCACCATTTACAGATTACTTTAACATGCAAAAATTACTTAGTTTGCTCATGTGAATCGGTACGTTAGCTTTATTTAGCAAAATTAGGTCAATAACTTTGAACCCCCAAACAATATTTTAAGCCACCAAAGCTGAGAGACATAAAGAAATAAAGTCCCACAACTTGGCCACATCTATTTGAGGTGAAATTTGAATTTTCTAATTAAACATATATCTGGCCAGCTTGTTCCACAATATAGACTTTATGTCCTTACAGTCCATCATCTCGTTTTCTACAGTGATACTGAGGGTGTTAGGTTTTTCTGGCTATTGGGATCTATTGAGAAACCAATGCTCTTTCGAACCCCTTGGCTGCCACAAACATACAGCACCATTTTTTTTTTTGATTCACAAAGTAAGTCCTGACTCACTTGCAAGGTGGGTTGAGTAAAACGTCTGCACCCTCTGAAATTCATCCTGTGAACACAAACCTTGCAATTGATTCTTTTGGCATCACTGGACCCTAACAGTATCCATTCAACGTGTAGTGAGGTATATCACTCTGTTATATATTGTAAGGTAAACACAGATGTCCACTTTTGTGTCAACATACGATAAGTACTCTTGGATAAACATGGTGTGATCATTCTGTTGTGTCCCAGTGTTGCAACGGGTTTATGTGTTATCCCGAGCTGATGTCACCTTTTGATGTCAAACCAATTTTTTTTCATTTACTTTAATTCTTGACCTCAAGTGTTGTGTGAAAGAACACAGCTTAGTAAAAAAAAAAAATGATACCAAATTGAGTACAGTGTGTTGTTGCCAATTTAAATAAAGAATTTCCTGAGACAAACTGCTTTAAAAGAGGGTCTCTTTTTACATGACAGGAGTCTAAGGGCAGACGGTTTTGGCTCAAGCGGTGAAGTTGGCTTTTCTCCATGACCAACTTCCCAATTTGTCTTTTCATTCACAGAGATCTCAGGATAAGACTCATCATCCTGTAGCCACTTTTCTTGCCTCAGCGAATAGATGGTCAGTCCTACTTCAGGATTTTAGGCCTGAGTCTGGATCAACTCCTGTGTAGATAGTTGGTCCAAGGTGTTCACTTTTGGAGAGGAGGCACACACTCAAAGTAAGCTCCAAGCAGTTTGCATATCTTGTGGAGGCTTTGGAGGGTCCTGGGACACCAACCTTTTTGCAAATTGACTTGGTGTCAGACTGGGATGTAGTTTTCCAGTCTACATCCTTTCAACTCTTGGCTCTAGTCTAAACAGAAAATCAGCATGAAGGTCAGTAGATGTTGTCAAAGTTGAAGCCTGACAAATTATCAAAGCCAAAAATCTCCTTTGTCCGTTTGTCAGCAGATTGTGACCAGTATGGAATGTGGACAAGGTTCAGTATATATAGATAGATAGTCATGGAATTTTCCATAATGATCCACTGAAGAGACATAAATTCGAACTGATGGATCGGGTAAATCTTTTTTCAACAACTCAGTTTCCATCCGATGAATTCCACTGGCCTTGGCATTTCTGGGAAATTGAGTCATTCACATGCAACAGATGGGGTTTGTTGGGGTCAGTGAAAGCAAAAACTGGAGCATAACTGAAACAATGCTGGTGTTTTTGAATGCATCTGTGTGAGTGTTACATCACTGCAGAACTCACAAACATCGTGTAGTTCTTCCACAGTCAGTTCAAGCAACTTCTTTTCGATCTCCAGAAGAAAGTCGTCTCGGTGCTCTGACATCTCGTCTCCGACATTCAACATTAGTCAACTCTTGGAAAAACAACAAACTGGTAGCTCAATGCTACTTGCCGCTTAGCTTCTCACACACCGGTCTTCGCGTGTTTCTCCAGGCTCTTCGTCGGCAGGCAGTGATTAAATCACGGTGGGACCTCCAAATTGTTACATCACTTAGGCTGATGGCAATGGATGTAGAGAATTCTTCTTTATTGCCACCGACGAAGATCAGAGTGCCGCTCTTTCGTACATCTGCACCGGGCGCATGCTTCTGTGATACACACTTGCGCGAAAAATCTCTTCTTCTGAGTATCTGTACTTGGCAGCACTGAGCCACAAAACTGCTTGCTCTGCCCCCTAGTGGTGAAAATGTTAACTGACTGAACACACAATATAACAAATAAGCATGGAGATAATTGCTCATCCAGGTTGTGACTCCACAATTTTCCTTCTTTGGTTTTCACCCCTGTTGTATGGGGCATTTGTCAGCTCAGTTGGGGAATGAACAATGGCTGAGTTGTTGAGAAGAGATCTATGGTAATACATAGAGAAGCCAAAGAGATTATTCTGAGCTTTCAAGTTTGTGGGTCTCTGCTAAATGACAACAGCCTCAAACTTGCTCAGAACCACAGCAAGACCATCAGCTGGAATGATTTTACCATGAATTGGACCTTTATCTGATAGAAAAAGACATTTGTTGAGTAAAATCATCACCCGACTTCTCTGAGTTATGTCTAGGATAGGGGTAGACAATCCTGGTCATGGAAGGCCATCCCCCAACATGGTTTCAGCGCTTCCCAGCTGCAACACACCTCATTGCAAGAAGCTGCTGGTTATAACAGTTTCCGGTAGAGCTTCATGATGACACCAAGTAGATTTAGGTGTGTTTTCCATGTACTCCTAACATCATCGATATCTGCAGGAGCGATACAACAAAACTTTCAAGTTCATGTAAAGAGAGACTTCTCGTTCAGGCAGTTGGTGTTGCAGTCTTGCTGTCAAACTTTTCAGAGGCTGGCAGCTGCTTTGACATTCGGAGACATCAGCGAGACACAGGCAGCTGACAATGGACCCCACGGGTATCATTGTATCTCTGAGTAATTGATTGGGGAGGATTGCTGTAAAAATGGTATGAGCTGTGACAGAACACCTGCAGGAGGGGGGCTTGCAGGGGAGGCTTCTGCCATCAGCATTGTATGAAGTAGTCGCTCATTTTCCTCAACTTCACAAATAGCTTGACAACTGTATCCTGCGGGTATCGTCAAGGGACCAGAGCCCTGGTGTTGCCTGGTGACATTTCAACTGGTTCAGCACTTCTTCATGTAAATTGTTTGATGATGTCACATGCCATGTTTCTGTCCTGACTGTTTCCTGTTTTATTCTAGTAGCTCATCTTGTCTCAGGTTGCA
The DNA here is from genome assembly GCA_032274725.1 of Malacoctenus triangulatus. Lineage (NCBI taxonomy): Eukaryota > Metazoa > Chordata > Actinopteri > Blenniiformes > Labrisomidae > Malacoctenus > Malacoctenus triangulatus. The sequence continues at coordinate 17,633 of JAUESE010058636.1, forward strand.
GGCTGCTTGACTTCCTCTCCTCTTGTGTGATTGTTCCTCCCTTCCTAACCTGCTGCACCTGGGCCTGCTCTATGATTAGACTCACCTGGTGCCCCTGGTATATATGTGGACTTCTGTTCTTGTCCTGCTGCCAGTTCGTCTTTGTTCTCATAACCAGCCTTTGTTCCGGCCATATAGTTATGAATAGCGTGTAGTGACCCGTTTGCCTTTTGGGCCACTGAGCTTGCCTTCCCTGTGACATCGTCTTGCCTGTGTATGATTCCTTGGACTGTCTATTGGATTTTGGATTTGCCTCACCTCCCTGGATTCTCCTGTTTTGTTCCTGACCCCTGCTTGTCCCCGGATCTTATATGCTACGTCTCTGTTGGTTATTGAACTCTGGACTGTTGACTTTATCCAAATAAACTGTTATCGAATTCGTGCTGTGGATGTCATGCAATTGAGTCTGCAAACCTAGCCCACGGACTTTGTGAGTAAAAACTACACATGTAACTGAAGCAAAATGCAAACTCCACACCAGGAGACCCTCAAGCTGAGACTGGAGTTGTGGCACTCAGGCTGTGATATGAGAGCACAGGTCACTCCATAAATAGATGGCCAATTCATGGTTTAGAGAGAATGGAAAAAGATGTCTGTTACCTCGGGGGTCCACATTTCTTGATAGGACTACGAAAGGTAATTGAGCACAAACCACCACAACACATGTCTTGCTCCAAACAATATGTACTGTTATATTGATATGCGCACTTAAACATATTTAATCATACCGTTTCACTCAAAATTGTTTGTTTTTGTAAGTCATGCCATGACATCTTTTGTGATTGACTGTTGCTTAGGATGAAACGTCCTTATCATTCATTTACCCTTGTTATCCATTGTGGTTTGTCTCTCAGCCTCTCTGACAAAGCTTTCAGTGGAGGTGTCCTCCATTCATCCCATCCCCCACATCCTGCTCTTCTCCATAGCCACGGGCCACTGGCCTGAACCACTTCAGCTGCAGAGTAGTCAGAAAAATTATGCAGACGTCCCTGAACATGACCTATTTTAAAGCCCTACACAAGCCTGCAGACCTGCTGTCTTCCTGCTGCACTGGCCTATTTTCTGCACCTGCCTGAATGACATGTCTTATCCACACTGATCAAAACTCAGGAGGCGTATGTTTTAATTTGATTTGAAAGACAATTAGTCTTTTTGGAGTTTATTTGCAGAAATAGATGGCTCCTTTTTCACAAAAGTAAAACAAGAATTGAATAGAATAAAAGAAACAAAAAAATTATTACAATTGATTTTTTGTGATAGTTCAATATTTTTAAAATAAAGATAATCAAGTAATTGTGTTATTCAAATATAAAATCTATTTTTTTTTTTTTTTCAATTTAGAAAATTTTTTGTTGTATGTTTTTATGAAATAACTCTTCAATGATGCCTCCCTGATTTTGCCACATGTCCTTTTACTACACATAGAACTGGTTTTACTCCTTTCTCACTCACACCCACATTGATTCACAATTGTTCCAAGTGTAATCTGACTTTTTTTTCAAGCCGGTAATGACAGCCGACTCTTACAGTGGCTGAGAGGAAAATAAAGGAAAAATCTCTTAAGCATCCTTGACAATCCCTCTCCTACCTTTAAGACACTCACTCCATTTTCTGTAGTAGAGAATGTATTTATATTCTTATGGCAGGGTACACTGTTGCTTGACGTCATTGTGCTGTGCCCCTCTTGCAAAAATGAGCTTTGGCTGTTTGAGCACCTCATTCAACTGGCAAATCCTCCTGCCCAGATGCAGGAGTGAGTTTCTACAAACACTCCTCTGTGGCCAGTGCCACCAGTCTGTAACAGTAGTTTGTTGAAACTACGAATTTCTGTGAACGGACTCACTTCACAATTTGATAAAAAAAGAATGAAATTAAAATAAAAAGATCAGGATTTTTCATTTATCATTTGGGGGATTTTAAATATTTTTTGGAACTTAATTTATGAATTTATAGGAATAACAGTGGGAGCTCCTAATCAAAGTGTTTGTACAGCTCTTAAGATTTCCATCCATGTTACTAAATCTGCTAAAAAGTTTACCTTGTAAAATTCTGACATGCTTTAGTTCTTTTATTTCATCATAGGT
>JAUESE010058675.1:0-19743 GCA_032274725.1 Malacoctenus triangulatus
CACACACACACACACACACACACACACACACACACACACACACACACACACACACACACACACACACACAAACGCAATGTCCTGAAGCTAGTCGCTGAAGTCTGAATTTTTATTTGGGTTTGTGTGTGAATGAATGTGAGCAAACGGGTGAATGTGACTGATTGCGTAAAAATGGGTTGAGACTCTTCAAGCACAATGATGGGGTTTTTTTTGGATTATTGCTGTGCAATTCCTTTAAAGGCCACTTAAATTTGAACTCAGAAAATTGTGCCTTTATCGTATTATGTGGCAATGCTTTGAGTGGAAAGTGTTATGAACCAACCAGTGCTTCGATGAAAGCCAACATGCACGTCATTAAGACTCACAGACAAACCCCAATTGAAATGTTCATTCTGGATTGGAAACAGAAGACAGTTTGACTGAGAAGTGTCTTTGTCCTTGTGTGCAACCATGCAATACCTCTTCTTCAGGGTCGAGTGTTTCTCGTTTTAGCTTTCTGAAGTAGAGGTTTGTGTAGATGAGGGCATCTCGCGCCCGTTGCAGGGCAAATTTCCAGGTGTTCCGCTGCCGTTGCTCCCTGATCTCACTGAGGTTTGCCTGGATTGCAAACATCCACCACTGCTGACAACTACAAGCAAAAAAAAGAAAACATTCATTTCTGAGCTCATGATTATCAGGATTAGTATTATTACATACACTGGACAGTATAAAGTATTGTGAGACATCCTCACGTCAAATGTGAAAGCCAGAAAATGAAGTTTTGTGTCTAACAACAATTTGTGCAGATGAAAAAATGGGGTAAAACACTGAGTACTGAAGAGTGAACTTACTTCCCAGATATACAGACTTTGGGTCTCCACTTTCTGTAGCGCATCTCTCTCTCTCTCCGGTCCAACTCTTTGAGAAAACTCATGATTTGCTGGTACTGGACCTAAGAGACAGGACCCCAAAATACAAAAGAACGTAGGAAATTTCCACTTGTCTTGGTCAACATAGTGCCACAGTCAGCTACAATGGCGATGACACCACCCATTTAATTCATGACAGGTGATGTTGCCACTCATGTGTGTTTACAATGTTTTCATTCAACCAGACTGCACACTGCTGAGACCAGTTCTTTACTTTGGAAAGCAAGAGGGATTCTGCAAGATGAAAATTAAAGGATTCAAGATCACAACATTGATCCTGCAAGATTGTGAAATCATCAAGATCACACGACATCTTGACCTGCTTTCATCCCAAACGTTTTCCATCCACTGATCTGAGGAGAAAAAGCCTTTTTTTCAAACAAGTGTGTCGTCTGGTCAAAAAATGGCTTGCTGATTATGCTTTGTATAGCACCAAACATCACCCTGAAAGGTGGGTGCAGTGATGCACTCAGGAAAAGTTCCGAAGGCAAGAGGAGGAATCAATTCACTGGACACTCCCAGTGCATTCCGTGGGTACAGACAACACCTCAGTTTGCCAAATGTTTTCCTATTTTACCTACTGGTTCAAAAACCATTGTCCCTTTTTGTGCTTGGTCTTGACACATGGAGACAAGAGCCTTTGCACTGCAAACTTTGAAAATCAGAATTGTGGGATTTCAATTCAATTACTTTTTTTCTAATTTTGAAGAGTCTCATTTACTTTTGCTGAATAATGGTACAGTGATCCCTCGTTTATTGCAGGGGTTACATTCCAAAAAGAACCCGTGATAGGCAACATCCACAAAGTCGTCATCTTGATTTTTCACAATTATTGTACAGTACTGTGTTCCAGAACAGCGCCCTGCAGCCACATAGCTTCGACCTTCCTGTAGCACGTCCAGAAGTTGAACTTTTTCATGCCATTGTTAGCATCTTCCTGCCTTTTGGATCCTCCACAGCTGGCTTTGTCGATGCAGAACGTTTCGTCCACATTGTGGGTTTTGTCATGGAGAAACTTTGCAAACATAAATTTGCCGAGCCTAACGCATTCTGTACTGGACAGAGACGAGGGACGAAAGAGACTGATTGACATTGGCCTACAGTCCCTTGAACCAATCAGGACGCAGAACACAATGCACGTATGCTGTAAATAAAACGATATAAAACTGCACAACAAAAATCCGCAAAATAGCAAAGCCACGAAAGGTGAACCACGATATAGCAACGGTCCACTGCAGTTTGTTAAAACAGAAAATACTACCTGTGAGATGCGTAGGGACATAGGCTCCAGCTGGACTTGTCCCTCAATGCGGGCAGTTTGCCGAGACCTCAGTGGCTCCTTGGAAGTGTTTCTTTTCAGCAGTACAGATGCACACACCGGTTCAAAGATGTAGTGATGCTTATGGCTCTGCATACACTGTGTCATTGCATCCTGTGCAGTCACAAACAGAATCACATGACTGATGAAAAACCATCATCTCAAACAAAGAACATTCGATCCCACCCCAAACATTGTGTAATTTGGTTGGAGATAAATCCAGGTATTTTATGAGGAGACATTCAAATGAGCCAATTAATAACTGGGGGTGTTAAAATGTAAAATTCATTGGACCCTAAATTTCAACAGACAGCTATGACATGATCTTGACAACAAAAAGCAGGAAAGCACTGAAAAACAATCCCAGTGGAGGAGAGGCCCCTCTGTGCAGTCCAGTGACAAAGCCATTCATTTTTGCTGGGACTCATCTTTACTGCTCTTATTTTCTATGACGTGTTGTCAAAGGAAAGTGACTGTTGTATTGATGAACTACAAACAAGTCAATGGAAATTCAAACGTGCTGCCCGCCTTGCTCGTTGCGCAAGGTGCCAACGTATGTGTTGCTCAAACCTCATATGAGTATGTGACTGACCTGGATCTCACTTGTGGGCAGCTTTCCAAGCATTTCACACTCTGTGTCCCAGTACACACTGAAGTTTTCGATCGCAAGTTGCTTTTGTCGGAGAAACTTTTGGGCCTGCAAAACAACAAAATTCCTATTCAAACCATGGAATTTGATTAAACAGATGAGGCCAGTCACCAAAACAAAACATTCAAATATTATAATGTAGAGCCACTCCACCATACACACACACACACACACGCGCTCAGAGTCACAGTCAGTGGAGAGAAACAGGACAGAGAAACGTGAAGTTCACTGATGGTAAGCTTTGTAAAACTATATTACACTACACTGTAGTGCTCCATTACAACCAACATCCTCATGGAAACACGCTGTTAGGGCACATTAAGGAGAGCAGGCCAGTTTTATATGCGCTAGTTTTAGCGAACGTATTAGCGTTTTTACTTTTTATAAGTTGCCTCTTTGTGAAATAAACAAAGATATATGCAACTGTTAACTTCCATCTCTACTATGAGCTAATGTAAGAGTATTAGACAGCATTTAAACACTGTGTAAGTTGCCTCTTTGTGAAATAAACAAGACATACGATTTTAGAAGGAATATAAGATTCTTATATTGTGTCCCACTACACTTCATACTGCGATGCAGGTTTTACTGGAGCTCATCGATTCACAAGTAATGTTTTCAGTCAACTAATTTTTAAAAGGCTCCAACTAATGTGTTTAGTTTTCATCTTGTTTGAAGTTTTAACAGCTGCAACATTGTTACTTAAATGTAGTTAAGCCCCTTGTGTTAAGTGGAAGATGGAACTTTTCAATAGCTTGTAAAAATGACAAATTTATATTTCTAATATGTTTTTGTGATGGTAAAATGTAATAGGCCAAACACACAGACCATCAAATCACTAAGTTGCTGAATCTTTAAAAAGTATCAGTTGCAAAACACCTCCCAGTGTGTTCTCACTTTAAGCTGTGTGCAGCCACTTGTTTTCATTGAAATGGTCATCTAGAGTATTGATATTGTTCAAATTAAAGCTGCTATAGAGTTCTGTTACTTAGTCTTAGTCTTCATATTTAGGTTATTATGAGAATTTGAGTTGAGTTACAGTTGGAAAGTACATATCCTGCGTATGTCCATGTTTTTTTCATAACATTCTGACCATTTACTGGATATCGGACACTTTCTTCATACAGATCTTGTTTGAGTTTACATGCCGAAGTATAAACAACATTTCTGAAGCACTTCGAGATGCTGCCTCAGTAGATGGTGCAGTGTCTTTTGTAATACAGTGCAAAATCAACTACTTCAACCGAAGAAGGGTGATAACAATAAACAGCAATAGATGTTGCTGTTGGAGCAGGAATTCTGTTTCCATCCAAAATTACATCTTTGGCTTCTTGGTCATGGTAATTGTTTGTTTTTCTGGGAGTTACAACAATGCTAAATACATAAATGTGGATCCATTTTCCTCTTCTCCCAGGGGAAAGCGTGCACCGAACAAAGTGGGAGATAGGCAAAGCGAGTGCAGCTGGAAGTAAATGCAGCAACAACTCAACTTCCAATCGCAATATATAGGTGTGTTAATTAAGGAAGCTTGGTCATTAACAGTCAAGGTACACTGCTTTAGTGCATTCATACAGAAGATTCAGTTGGACAAAGCCAAAAAAAATCAGGTAAATATTAGTATACTTTTCAATATTAGTAAATATTGAATGGTTGAAAGTAACAAGTTCAAAGTTGTAGGAGGCACATGCAAATATAAGCTCTATCGACCTCACACAATGGCAGCTCTCAAACACTGATGCCGAAATGAATGTTAGGCACAAGTGATGGTGCAAGAAGCAAGAAAGCATTTCTCTTTCCATGGGGTGCAAGAACAAGCATAACTAAAGAAATACAGTTTGTTTCTCGTGGACTATAAATAGACCTCAAGTCACCATGACAACATTCATTCTCGCAGTACATTTCAAGGGATTAGCTTTCTTTGAAACCAAACTTTCATGTGGGGCTTAAAGACAAAATAAGGCAAAAAGTAAACGAGCGGGTTTCAGGTGATTTTTGGTGGTTCTTGGAGGCAAAGTGTTCTCTAATCAAAAGATATTGTGATGAAATAGTTTAGAGTGAACACTCACCAGTTCTTTAGAAGGGTTCTGAGCGGACACATTGCTGATGCAGACGCCAAAAGAAAAAGGTTTTTCTGGATTGGAGAAATCATCCTCAAATCTGAGATGTACATCTTGGATCTTCAGCTGAACACAAAAAGCACAGCATCACAGTTCAGTTCATCAAAACAGAGCCAAGACTACATCATAGTAAATTCATAGTCCTGAAATATTCAGCAATACTTGACCATAGGTCTCCTGAGAGCCATTTTTGTGCGAAGCACGGTAAACTGACTCAATTAGCACTTGGGGAAGTCACAAACGTTTATATGTTGCGTTGAATAGAAAAATGAAAAATGTAATTTTTTGTGCAGTCATAATTTCAGTAGAATGTGTATGTCTATTGTTGTGACTCAGATAAAGATTGGAACACATTTATGTCCAATTTATGCAAGAAATCTAAGGTAACCTCATACAGTTTGTCTTGCAACTGGACCTCCATTAATTGTGAATTTGGAGATAAGGCAGTTTACACAATCAATGCCTTCGTTTTAACAGTGTGGTCATGTCGACATTTAAAAAAAAAAAAAAGAAAGAAAAGAAAACATTGATAAGTTTAAGCATCAAAGTTTTCCTCTCAAAACCATGTTTACGATAAGACCAAACAAATGTAATGGGTGATAGCAAATCAGAATTATAGTTTGCTGTGCCGATAATTGTTTCTTTCTTTGCACTGTTTAAACAGCGAATTTCTTCTTCTACGCTTGCATTATTGGCACAGCAGACGCTGAATGCACACTGTGATCTGGTTTGGTCTCCCGCGGTTTCCGTAGTGTCATGAACTCGCAGGCGCGTGCATTCAGTAAGTCCTATCTTCTACTGTTTAGGCTCTAAAAACATTCTAAATGATTTGGTTTCCAGTAAATTATGGATGCTACCCACTCAGGACACTTAGATTACATTGGACAAGCAGTATGGAGGAATATTGACAAGTTTTTGTGGACTTTTATGGATATTTTTGGCTCGGGCGCCGTTGACCTCCATTATTTGAGCGTGGACAGATAACAAGAAACCTCACAGATGTCCAGCTGCATTTGAGATGTCAAAAAAGTGCTTCAGAGTGTTGTTTAGCAAGGGGGTGAGTAGAAAATTAAGGCACATCATTCTTTGGGTGTACTATCCCTTTAAGTAACCAACATCAAGATGTCTACAGATGTCATTCACACAAATGTCTGAGGGATAAATGCCAACCATAAATGTCACCAGTGCTCACAAAAACAACTGGACAGCCAAATGCATATGAAATGCTGTGTATATTAATGCACTTGTAGTTTTAATTTTCATAAAATACCTACTTGAAGGACTTGTCAATGGATCTTGAATATCAAGGTATCTTTACATAAATCTCTCAACATGTATCACATCGTTCCTGCACTGGAATTTCAAGTCGAATGACTTACCTCGATATTTTCCACAATCCTGGTGACCACTGAGGCTGTAACCGAGTACCAGTAAGACTCCCCCCTCTGCTCACTTTCACTCTGTAAAAATGAAAGAAATACTTATGTTAATGCTGGAATAATGCATGTTCCAGGTCCTTTTTCTTTCTCCCCATCAATACCTGTCTTTTTGGACTTTTTCTGTCTTTCTTGTCTCTTACATTTCTCTTCCCGTCTCCTCCCTCTCCATTTTCTCTCCTCTTTCTGCACTCTCTCGTGCTTTGTCTCCGTTTTCTTTTATTCTCCATTTCTTTCTGTACTCTCCTATTTTATTTCTGCCTTTTCTTTTTCCTTTCCTCTTTCATCCCCTCTCTCTTACTTTCTTTCCCCTTCTCATCTTTTTGCTCTATTTTTTTTCTCTTTGCCTTTTATATTCACTCACCTTTCCTCTCTCATTCCCTCTTTCTGCATTTTTCTCCTCTTCCCTTCTGTCTGCTCTCTTGGGCTTTCACTTTTTCTTTCCTTCCTGCTTTTTGACATGTTCGACCAAACTCAAACTGTCTCCTTAAATCTCTAGGCTTTAAAACCCATCCACGGTAACTCCATTGCGCTCTCCAATCAATCTCATGGCTTTGTCATCCACATACTGTTTAAAGGACGGACAATGATTCCAAGTGCGTTTAAGAAATTTGGAGGTAAAAATCTGGAGCATGTCACATTTGAAGACTGAAGTCTGAAGTCAAATTGACAAACCTGGAGTTATGGTGAGATACATTTTTGCTAAATTTTGCATCAGAGGCTTGACAAGCAGTTTTTTTGTTTGTGAATGACATCAACTGGATAGATAAATACTCAGGACAGTAAATCCCTCCCCTCTTAGGTCTGCAGACTACATTCACTGCGAGAGAGGGAAAAAACAGCAAGACTGTGCGTGACTGGTAAACTTTTATTAAATAAGTATGTCAGTAGAAATCGAGAGGGAGCTCTGCTCAGGAAATTATGTCAGGATGTTCATGTAATTTCACTCTTGGTCTGTCTGCTGGTTCAGCCAACTGTGTGCAAGTAAAAAACCAAGAAAGCTATTTTTGACGTCTTGTGTACTATTTTGTCTATCGAAGGGTCAAAATATCGTAGGGTTATACACTTTCTTTATGAAATAAAGTTAATCGCTGACCTAAGCACAAAGATTCAGAAGAAAAGACATCTTAAAAATTTAGCACATTCTGTTAATTCAGGACTTTTTATGAAGACAAATGTTCAAAAGAATTCATTCTTTAGTTGTTTTTCTTTTTCTTTAAATGTACGCACCACCTAAGCTTTGCCTATTCCGCTCACTGTTTGCCAGTCATTACAAAGGCTTAAGAAATGATATTGGTGATTACTTGCCCTGAAGAAATGTTGAATTTTTTTTACCCTTTAGCCTTTGGTTGTAAATGTTCTAACCTCTCAATGTAATCATCGTGACCTATTTTTCTTTTTTTTATGTCATGCAAAGGAAGAAGGGACCACCTCTTTTATTCAGTTGCATAATTGTAATAAAGTTTAATTGTTTAAAAGAAAGAAAAAAAACGAGACATTTTACTGGGCATTAGCCTCGTGGTGTTGAGAGGTTTTTCTGGACCCTTGAGGTGCTGCCATTCAAAGGAAAATCAATGTGTGACAATAATAAACAATACACAGTGACTTTGTTTTCTGAAATGATTCATTATGACTGTGCTCATTTTGTTTTATACATTCTAGACAGTTTTGTTTCACTTCCCTTCTGACAAAGCCTCGACTAAAGTTCCAGGTGATCTCCAAAGACCCAACACTTTGCCAGGCTTGTTAAAAGTGAGTCTTGAGAGAGAGAGAGTGAATTACCAGGGCACTGGGAATGCAGGGGGGGGGGTTAAAAATGACCTAAATGGAAACACTTCCTGCGGTGCAAATGGTGCGAGATTCCATAACTGTGTTGGCTAACTTTTTACCATCAACCAGATGAACAAAAGCACATTTTGTGCCATTCAACTACCTACCCTGAATCTCTCTTCCAGAGCTTTGAGGACATGTTTCTTGCGCTCACTCTCTTCCTCTCTTTTCTTCTCTCCATCATACTCCTGCAGCTGGACAGGGCCGATGATCAAATTGAGTTGGGACATAGAAATGACCCATGGGTCACTGTGGGGTCGATAGAACGGGATCCGGAGGGTGATTTTCCCAATAAAGCCTGGTTAAGGACAAGAAGATTTGTGAACAGCAGCAAAGAAAACATGACATGAAGCTCATTTAAATACAAACTCAAACGTTTACACATACTCAGGTGGTTATATTGACTCTAATCAGGTAACAAAACACAAGTGAGCAAATTCATTAAAAATGAAAATTGAGGGTTGAAAAGACAAATTATACATGGACACATCAAGCATTACTGGAAAGTGAGTGGAAGGGTTCTTTACCAAAGAGAAGTGGTTTACATACACATATGCATTTGGTTTAGGTGAAGTGATACTCAACCCCAGAAGAATAGTCCACTGAATATGTATCGACCATTATGTCAATATAAGGACAAGTGACACTATTCAGTTCATGAAAAAGTGGTTGAGTGTCAGCAAAAAAAAAACCCAGAAAACAGTTTTGCAACCAAATCAAATGCTCTCGCAGTAAATGGTGACCACTAAGAGCTTGAAAAACACACAAAAAACTCCATCCTGCTTGTGTGGTGTAATCAACGTGTCCATTGGCTGCAACATTTAGAGTTAACCTTTAAATGTGGCAGCCAATGGGGGGATTTATTTTTTTTTGCACTGTATTTGTGGTCATCATAAATAGCAACGGTATTACATTCGGCAGCAGTCCTGTTTCCATCTGAAACCCCGAGAATGTTTCGTGAACTGAAGATCACCATCAGCACAGTGGTGAGTACATTGTACAGGATTACCGTTCAGAGGTGGATTATCACTTTCAATTGTTAACTCTGACAACTTTTAGCCAGACATAAAATTTGAAACCAAACATTCTTTCTCAGTGGCCCAGACTATTTTTTGGGATTTCTGTCAGCTGCCTGGGTCTTGAACAACCAACCGATGGTAAAACTTCTAAGAATAGTGTGACAGGAGAAATGAAAATCCACCAAAAAAGTGTGCATAACACATTGTAAGATCTGCTTTTCCCTGTGATACAAACTCTCCATTTTTGTGACTTGCCTGCTTTGACTTCAAACGGAAGGTCAAATTCTCGAAGGGCATCATTTCTCAGCGGGAGGTTCTCGAGTTCGACAGCTCCTGAGAAACAACAAGACCAGATTGGAAATAAGAGAGTGACAAGGAATCAACTGAACAACTTTCTGAGAAGACATGGATACACACTGGGAAACCGAATGACTTATTTTCCCTTTTCTGAACTTTTCTCACTGAAAGCCAACAAACCCCAGCAACATAACAATGATAGATACACCACCATAAAAACTATATTGTACGATTATGTACTGTAGCAAGAGAACAAGCTGATAAACACTGTGCTTCACATCATATGATTTGTTTTATGCATTTACTCTAAAAAGAAAGTGTAGTGAGTGCGGAGTAAGATAATGTGGCCAAATTGAAAAAATAAAAAAAACATACGATTGAAAATTGAAATCAAGCTTCTCTTAGAAAAACAAGGTATCCGCTTAACCAATAGTTTGCTGCAGTGCTCCACTACAGTGGGAGACATACAGAGAGAAGGACACTGAGTATTTTTAAGCCGAGTGCAGTTGCTAGCAGTGTGTAACACACACACACAACTGTCAAAGAGGCCAACTTCATCAGCAAATATTCTAAGGGATATAACTGAGATTGCTATGACACAAAATGGGGGAACTAGCATCCCGAACTTGGCTTCAGAGTGTTAAATGGAAATGTACAGTAGTTATGACTAAAATGTGACTAAAACTAATGATCATTTTCGTCCAAAAGACTAAGACTACAACTAAGATGGTTGCCAAAAACAACACTGTTTTCAACTAATCCTAAAAAAACAAGGAACTTAAAGTATGAGAATGTTATAGCCTATCTTTAATACTTTTTAATTTGGGGGTGGCACAGGCTGATTTGATCTGATTGACAGTTGCTGAAAACTATTGCTGAAACATAGGGCTTTAAAAATCAGTTGCTGATGCCATTTACAAAAGTTCCTGAAACAACACAAAAGGTATATCAACAACATGCAGTTATGGATATAACAATTTCTCTCCATCGTGTACCCAAAATGACCCAAACTGTGATCCAACCATCTATGTGAGTGCTGAGCCATGGTATTTGTGAGCGTTACGCCCCTATAATGCTCTTGAAGCAGCCATAAAAGTTGATATCCCAATCATAACCCTAAATGCACACTTGTACTCTATCCAGCTTCATCAAGTCACACAGCATTTTTTTTGTTAAATCTCCAACAACATTAATAAAAACGACAGTTGTTGAAGGGAACAAGACAGACAGTGTATGAGTTTGCTTTAAATTAAAAGCTCAATGACTGATGAAGCTTCATCAGTTATTACAGTCTCGCAGTACATGTCCTGCCTGGAACGAAAACAATCTTCCTTATCCTAATCTGGCTTCCCGAGAGTGGCCTTGGAGCTGCTCATCTGCAACTTTGCCCTGGATGAACTGCAGACAGACGCTCTGCCCCCCCCCAGGCATTATGTCCACCCAGGCTGGGTGACTGGATAGCGATATGGGCACTTACCCTTCAGGAGAGCAATGGAGAGCTGATCGGTGTTGAGGTTGCTCACATATTTGCCTAGGTATGTGTTCAAGACCCAGGCAGCAAGACCTTCCAACATGATGACAGCTGGGGGTGGGGGGCACCCTGTTGGAGTGTCGGAGGTGTGGGTTGTCACAGCCGAGAAAACACAACACACAAGTCATCCAGGTTAGATGATATGGCTTGCCAATAACTAAAGTATTCAGAGGTGACTACTTTCATAAGAAAAAAAACCTGTGGTATGACACATAAAGGCATTATTATAAGAAAAATTATAATCTTCAACAAGTCAAAAATCATTTTTCTGGAAATCAAAGTATCTGCATGGGTCAGAATGATGGTCAAGACATTGAAAATAAACATTAGTGCCGAAAATATCGGGCAGCTAATTCCCGAGAATTGGTTCCAACAAAAAGCAAGGGGGGGTGTCCTGGACATTTGGTCAAGATCACGCTCCAGACACTCTGAGAACAATTTAGGTGTGGCCCCTTACTGTTCAAACAAAACTGCACATTAGGGGGCAATGCAAGTTTGAAAAAGATACAAAGGGGCGCCTTTGATGTGGAATATCCTGACTGAGCGGCACTAAGAAGTCCTTGGCCTAACCTGCTCAAACCTTTGTGGCCGGTGCAACATAGGATACCGACCGACCGAGCTCAAAATGCACCCGGGGTCCATTTTCTATAGCGGAAAACAGACCCCACCAAAATGTGCACTACACTGCACAAAGTGTCATTTCCATTGATTTACTAACTTCATAAGATCAACATGCACCTGGACCTATAGCTTAGCTAATTGACAGGATTTCTCATCTTGTCTGAGTGTACATGCTGAGGGAAAAAAAAGTTCTGGCTACTGAGGAGCCACACCTGGACCCGCCTCCACGGAAGGTGCTGTGTCCTTTCTGTTACAGTGCATACTGAACTAGTCCAGTCAGCCCAGAGATAAACACAACACCATGACAGAGATAAATGATGCCGCCATCAGAGAATTAACCTTTTTGTCTTGTACAAACAAAATCCTTCCTTTTGCTATTTCTGTCATCATGAGTCATGACACATTTCAGGGAGTCACCACATCGGTACACACCAACATGCTCCCACCTCATGCTTTGATTCTTCCGGGTTGTCGACCATAACAAACAGAAGGGTGCATGCCTAAAGTGCAGAGTGCGTTTCCTGCTGAACTCTATAGATACATACAGCAAGAGCTCGACTGTACTCGCAATTCACAGGTGTGACAGTCAGGTTAGAGATGGGCTCACTCGGTCGAGCTCCGTTGACCTTCACAAGTGCTGAAGCTGTTAAGGGTGCCACATGAAAGCATGTAGGCTACAGTTAAGGACACGATGTGGCTGAAGCTCAGAGGCGAAGGTGGAGGAAGACCACTACTTTCAGCCACTGAGTGCGAGGCTGACACTTCCTCGAGTCAGGCATGGACGTGCACCTGCTCCGTGCCAGCGTCAGTCAACTGTGACGTCGTTTATTTTGTGAGCCCCGCTGTCCTCTTTCGACCCACAGAGGCACCTCGACAGTTACTTGAACACACTCCCCGAAACAAATCACTGAACACAGCGGAAGGCTTTGAGTCCCAGCTTAGACATGTCCGACTTTACCAACTCACCGCTGAGCACTGCAGCTGGTGTTACGTGTCCGACTCTGTGTCCATGTCAATGTGAGCGTCACTCTACGGAGGCACTTTGTCCAGTGTGTCACAACATGAACTGCGAGGTCAGAGGGACACGGGGACGACAGAACACACGGGCGTGTTCGGCGGAGGATACAAGGTTGTTATCCGTGTTAGCCACGCAGCTACAACTAGCATCCGACGGCTGACAGCTCACGGCTGCCAACGCAGGTCGACGTCGGGAGGTGGTGCGGATGCAGCTTCCTTTGCGGGAGCGATCATGAGAAGGTAAAAAGCGGATGATCGTAATTCGCTGCTTGTGAGTGAGCCACACAGTAAATAAACACACTTCCGAATAACACCGAACTTCCAGTACATACTACTTCCTGTCACGTGACACAACAACCAACTACCCTCGCGATGTGTTCAAAACTTCTTCTTCTTCTTCTTGTTCTCATTTGTTGGTTTCCATGGCGGAGGGCAAAGGATAATTCGTGCTTTAGTGCCACCACCTGATGTGGAGTGTGGGTTGACGCTTGCTCACTCTTCTTGAAGGAACTAAAGGCCTCCAGCTTGCTCAGCACACCCATATCCGACAGACATTGGAATAGTATTCAATATCTTTAACCATCTGAATTCTGAGAATATCTAGACTAAAACAGTTTTTCATTCTCTAGCCTCCAATCCTCACAAAATAAAAATAAAAGTTAGGCGACAGCGAGGTAACTAATCCATAACATGGGCCTAAACTAAAACAATAAAATGTTTTTTACTCATTGTTATATCTCCATTAACAAAGAAATTTGTAGCTCGCCAGACTCGCCCCTTTGCGTGCCAAGTTGATTTTCCGTAAAACTGCAATGCATTCTGGGTAGCCCTTAATAGCAAGGGAGGTAGCGGAGAATCTCAGTTTTGAGGGACGTCCGTTTGAGGGTTGAGGGTTAAGGGAGGAATCGGAACGCACCCGATGATTCGTGAGTCCCGAGTCAGTAAAGTGATTCATGAGTTTTGAGTCAGTAGTTCATGACTGGCACATCACGATGTGTCACACAAGCACGCAGGAAGAGGTGGATTCAAACAAAAAATATTTTTTATGTTTTCCATAGGACTCATACAGTCAGTAATTTTATACAACTGTATTTTGAATAGCAGCCTGTCAGCAATTAAATGTCTCTTTCTCTTCTTAGAAGCTAGTCAGTTAGCTAAAGCATGAATGAGTCAGTGAACGAGTTAATGGCAATGATGACTCGTGAGTCCCAAATAAGTAAAGTGACTCACGAGTTTTGAGTCAATAGTTCATGACTCGCACATTACTACTTGGCTTCTCTATTGTTTTTGGCACTTTTTCTGGAGCTACTAAATCAGTTAATAAAACAAAATCAAAAACTAGAGTGCATAGATATCAACGGGAGACAGCAAAAGCTTGCTTTATTTGCAGATGATGTTTTCTTAGATTTGTCTAATCCTAATGCATCCTTACTGGGGCTCATGACAGATTTTAAGGAGTTTGGGCTTCTATCAGGTTACAAAATAAATGTACAACAGACACAGGTTATTGCAAATAATAATAATCTTTCAAGTAAAGATATCAAATTGATTGGAACCTAAAATCGAACAAATATTCAGGATTAACTTGACACAAGAATTAAATCCACTGAAAACTGTAAATTATGACTCACTTATGATAAAGATAAAAAGAACTAGAAAGGTTAAACTTAGTTCCCTCACAACAATTGAAACAAGGGGTGAGGTGGTTAAAATTAATGTGCTTCCCTCCCCAACCCTGTATCATACCTCTTTCAAAACCTCCCCCTGGAAATAACCACGAAGGAATATATAGAATTGCTACCTCTCTTCATATTTGTTTTGTTTTCTTTGGTTTTGTTTACTATTTTCTCTCTTTTTTTTAATTATGTGTAGAGATTCTATGCAAAAATATCTGAATCACATACTGTAAACTGTGTTGTATGGCAACAATAAAAAAGGAATAACCTTCCTATCAATCCATAGGACAGATTAACACTGTCAAAGTGAAAACCCCACCTTGGATCAATTACCTGTTTTCCACGTTACCATTGAAACCCACATCAAAAAAGTTAAAACACCTGACTCCACAATAACTGACAAGTTTTACCCTAAAAACAAACCTTCAAGAGATTGTTTATTCACCCTCCAACAAACACAAAGTGGCTGGACACACCCAGTTTTCTCAACTATTATATAGCTAACCATCTGCAACGTGTCTCTAAATGGATGCACCCAAATGCAGATGTTTGGAGCGAACGATCCCAGCGTGGAGCTTTCTGCTGGTGTGTGTTCCTAAATATCATTTAAAATTATGGAAAAAGCACATAAACTTTATTTAATCAAGGCAATCGTTCACTGTCATTGTTTCAGGTCAGCATTTTGTTACAATTGACTGTAAATAATCTGACGTGTCACATAATTATAAAGTGGATGAGCTGCTGCACAGATGAGCCCATTTTATCTGCATCCATCAAGGTTTGAGGAGGCGAAGGAGAGAAAATACGATGTTCTGAGTGTGAACAGCAACACTTGCTGTGCTAAAAACAGACTTTATTATGTTAGATATTTAAGGTAAATGAGCTACATTCTGAGGTTTGTCAATCATAAATAGCATCTGGAGTGTGGATATCAAACAATGTAAAACAAATTAGGTGATACAGCATAAGTTAAAACATTAACTGTCATTCTCCCAGCGAATGAGTACATACACATACTTTAATACATCTGGGGCATGTGTTCATTTTACAGCGCACATTAGATGAGCTTCGTCACACGTTAATTTTTCTTTATAGAATAATTCATCTAATCATTGAACACCAGCCACACCCGGACATTAACTTATTATGGTCACTGTTGATTAAACAATATCACTGACGTAAATCGGCTGCCTCCTTCACTTTTTGTCGCCGTTCGGCGACCACAAGCCGCGGCTGTGAGCAGGCTCGTGAACGCGCAGTAATGACCACGGAAACTATCGGATGAGCATGAGAGAGGTCGAGCGGGAGGTTGGCGGGGTTTAAAGAGACGCTCCTGTGCTATCTCGGCCCCTCTTTCACTACAGAATATGCGCAGTACAGGTTTTCACAAATCCGGAAGTCGAGTGTTTCTTGCTTCCAGCGGCACTGAACGATGAAGCTCCGCCTCCGACATGGTATTCAGTTCTTGTACATCTGTGGCGGAAGCAAGTGACCGACGCCATGCCTGCAGTACCACGATTTAGCCAGCAGACTTTTTTTGTTTCTCCGCCGGGAGGCCTCTGTTGGGCGCTGCACAGCGAGACAACCAATCTGAGGCGTCACAGGAAGAAGCTCATCCAATGAGCAATCGCCGTTTCAACTCCTCTCGACCAGTGTGGCTGAGTTGTTTTGGCGGCTGGGTGGAAAGATGGCCGAAAATTTGAAAGGTAACTCACGAGAACTATTATTTTTCATGTTTTCTTTCTACTACACTTCTTTCTAAGTTGCTCCACTCGATCGGAAAAAAAGGAAGCACACCCGTTGTTGTCGCAAAGAGATCGTGATTAGAAACCCTTGCGTACTGCTACGGAGTCTGTAACCGTGTATACAGAGTAACGGAGTAACATGAAGCAAAGTTTGGGGAGTTTGCTGCTTGTTGAGTGTTTGGTGCAGTCTGCGGTGGGCTGCACGTAACGTTCACGTCTCGGTTTCCAACCAAGGCGGTTCCCGAACGTCGCTCCAAGCATGCGATGGATGTTTGCGCCGATGGATTTGATATCATCGTCACCGCGTCTTGTTGGAAGGGGAGCGGGCGTCTTTCAGGTGTTTCGAGGGGCCTTCTCCTGCGGCAAATAGAAGCAACAGGGGACTGACAGTGCTGTGTTAAAGGGAGACCAGCTAATTACAAAATAACTATCAACAATAATGATAACTATCAACACATTTGGTAAATTAACAACACAACCAGTCCAAACATAAAAGAAATCCTCAGCTTTCAAACTCGGAGTCTAAGATTTTGATGTGTTGATCACAGAGGAGGGGGAGTGAGAAATGTGCTGATTCAATGTATAGTCCGAAAAAATGGAATTGTATCATCTACTAAAACCATATCCCAGTGACTTGATTCATGTTTCTGCAGGTCAAAGCCTGCTTCTTGTGGCTCTTTAGCTGATTCTCCAGGCTGTTGAGGCAACTTCAGATATATATTTTGAAACACAGAAATCACTGAAGTCCTTTTGAGCCAAACTTTATCTTCCTGTGAAACAGTAAGCACTGCTGTTTTAGCCAGAAAAAACGTGACGAATTGTATGTTGCTCTCAACCTCTACAACCAGCGGGCATAGCAGAGGGGCGACAGAGCAACAGCCCCTCAGAAAGCTTTTCGCAGGGAAATTGTCTTTCCTCTGGCAAGAACCGCCAGCGAGATCTTAGACGCCAATTTTGCCAACTCAGTGAGCTGTTGTCTCTTCCTTAAAGTCCTCAAATGATGCCAGCACCTATTTACATAATTTGACATTTGCATGTAATCACCTAGCATGCTGAGGAATAACAAGGTGCAAGAGACAAAGACTGAGTGTAAACAAATGTCGATATGTTTCCAACTAAAAATGAGTGTTCCTCTTTTGATTCTTGTTTTCATTTTGTTTGCCTATGAAAAAAGCCAACACTTAAAATAAATTACAAACTAATCTGCCCCAAAAACTTGATTCCCACAACTTTCTGTACTTTTGAGCTTGTTGATATTGAGACACGAGGAGCGAGCTATCTTAGACATTTAGCTTCTATCAGACACAAGCAGTGGCTGATGCTGAATGAGTCAAATTCAGTAGTTTTTGTAGTGTTTGGTTTAGTGTGACTGAAGAGAAATTTCTGTTTTTCATGGCGCTCCGTAAACCAGCATCAGCTTTGAACGTGCGCATTCATTTCCAGGCTGGACACTGAGTGGTGCAGGTCTGCTCAGATCTGACCAGCTGGCTCTGCTGTAGAAGCCCACTGTGACACTGTCCACCTGGGGGAGCTTTGGGACCGGGAGGAGCTCAAAAATGCTCCCACTGCTCACTGAGGAGAGTGACTGCAAAACTGTATGCACTTTCACATCGGAGCCATAAACATGAGAGAAGAGGGTGCACGGTTTGTCACTAGTAACTTTTGACAACAAAAACATTGCTAAAGGTTTTCGAAAGTCGCCAGATTTAACGTCGACAAAGTTGGCAACACGTAGAGATATGTATAAAACAAACACTCAGTGCAAATGCTTCACATGGTAACAGAAAACTGTCAATAATAGAATTTCAAAGTTGAGATTTATTTGCAATTAAAAAAGTGTTGTTCAAAAATCACAATTAAAAACATGGAGTTCACTTGACACTGTTTCAAGGCTCTTGATTTTTATAAAGTGCTTTTTTTGTTAGAACAAATTTTGATTTTCAATAAATTCGAACAGTTCTGAGCTGTTCACAGCTGTGCTCTTGTTTTTTCTCCCCTGTTTCATTCTGTTCAGCACTGCAGGTGTGTGTGTGACGATGTTAAAAGTCCAATGTTTCTGTTAATTGTTTATGACTATGAGGAAAACTTTTTGTCCTGGTACTTTGGAATGGATCAGCCACTCAATAGAAAATTAAAAACTTATTGTGGCCCTAAATAACAAAATGAAACAAAACATCTAAATCTACTGTAAAGTTTAGCAGCCTGTATTAGCGCATCACAAACCTTCCACTGAACATAACCCCCCCACACACACACGTGTTCAGGGGCGCACGCATGTACAACATCAACATAACTATACTTTTTCACTTTTTTCTGACCATTTCCATTTTGACATTGGATTTTATTTGGAGCCATTTTTGTCAATCTTAGCGTTTTCTTCCCACTCAGAATCCCTTTTGAACGTGACCTGAGCATGTTTCGGACATTTCAATCCATCCAAAGTTTCATCTCCAGTTTTTTGTTCAGTGAGACAAATGGCCCTCAAGGCAGCAGCCTGTGTGGTCTCCCCTTTGGGGTTTCCAGGCGTTCAGTTATTTGACATTATTTGAGTGTGTGCCTTTGCATGACTAACTAAGAGCTGTTGTGTCAGATTGCAGTGTCCCCAGTAAGATGTCTTGGGATGAACTGGAGGCCCTGTGTCGCCACGAGAGGCTCCACTGTCAGCAGCTGGGAGTGAGCAGAGCCAACATCAATGACTATGAAGTGGAATTCCTTTGTGACTACAAGAAAATCAAGGTATGCTGTCAGTAAGGATAAAAATGTACTTTATGCACCTTTTAAGGTCCTTCAATTTGAGTTCTGTACGCTGTCTGAGCAAATCAATGTGGTGGATTTTCTGGATTTCTCCCGTAATCATCTCAAGTATTTGGTTGTTTGGTGTAACAAAGATGTGTAACACATCTTTAATGTGACACATTCTGTCAGTTTTTCTCAGAGGCTCTTCGTTATGTTAATGTACTGCTGGCAAGAACCTAATTCATTACAAAATACTTCTTCAGGTGTTTTTTGATGTCCAAAAATTTTAAGGAAACAGTAAAATATCATGCATTCTTCTTCCAACGTGTTGTTTTTGTCTTTGTGCTTCTATTGCAATCTGTGGTTCAGGGGTGGCCTGAGTCAAGGAAGGGGACAGTTGTTGCACAGTGCAGGGAGGTTTCAAAGAGTGGAATGGAAAAATCAAATTGCTCATACTGTGTCTGTCTGTCTGTTGAGAGAGAGAGAGGGAGAGACAGAGACAGAGAGAGAGTGAGAGTTGTTCCTAAATGTGTTTCACCGGGTCAACTCCCTGATCGGTTCTTTTACCAGTTTTTGCCCGGTACGAAGAAGGGCTCAAGATGGGAGGTTTTTGACAAAAGTCTTTTTACTTGCATGGAGTGAGTTGTACAACAAACAGGTGTGGTCATTTGTTCATTGAAGATTTGTCTGAGGCTTAAAAGCGTTTGATTCCTATCAAACTTAGCAACACCCTGTTCCACCTAGCAGACCGTTAGTAATCTTGTTAAACACATGTCAAGTGGGGGGGGGGGGGGGGGGGGGGGGGGGGGGGGGGGGGGGGGGGGGGGGGGGGGGGGGGGGGGG
>JAUESE010058712.1:0-15101 GCA_032274725.1 Malacoctenus triangulatus
CCAGCCAGCCAGCCAGCCAGCCAGCCAGCCAGCCAGCCAGCCAGCCAGCGAGCATCCATCCAGCCAATTGAAAAAAACTGAAGTATCTGTTCATGTCCTCCCATCTTACCCAAATTTTTACAGAGTTTCAACATCTTTTGAGAGGTTAGTCTTAGTCATAACCTTTTCATTTGTACAATTGAACTTTGTAGCACATTCCACCACTCAAGCAGTGTAAATTCTAAAGCTGTGATTTCATTTTTTGAGGTACTTAAGCATTCTGGTCAAACTCTGAAAAGTTTCACTCACCCACTCAAAATGTAGTTTTTGTGATACAGGGACATAGATAATGAAACTACAGGCAAGGGCATAGTCTTGTTGTGTGTACCACAGAAACCAATACCAGCTTAGAGAAAAAGTGTGAGAAGAGCAATATTTCATTTCAGGAGTCACTGCAACATGCAGTCACTACTGTGATGGAGGTTTAGCTCCCCTACCTGGCAATGAATTTTCCCCTTCTTTGTCTCTACTTCGATAAGTCTTTGTACACAAGAGATGCACTCTTTTATGAAGGACTGTGTTGGTAGGAGTAGCTGTTTTAGCAACAACAACATACTTCAATCTTTTGAAACAAATGGTTGCGCATTTATAACATCGTTTGCATGAATAGTTTTAATGTGAAATATTTGCCAGCTGATGCTTAGTATTTGAGTTTTTTTCTGTTCAGTTATTTGTCTTTACAACTCTCACATGGCTAAAGCAGATGGTGACCACCTGCATTAGTATGTATTCCAGGGCTAGATATTGTCAAACTATATTGCTACTGTAACCCTGAAGTGTCTAGCAGCAAAGATAATCAACCAATTGATGGATGCATCCGATTAGCTGTTTTTTAAAAACCAGTACAAATACTGTTTGATTTTAACAGAGGCACTGGAAAAGAAGGCACATCCACATTGTATGAAGTCTTAATTGTGAGAATTGTTCACAGATCGAGGAAAAAGAAGAGAAAGCGCAATTCAGTAAATCTTTTCATCTTGTGTCTCTACACCAGGTACAAAACCAAATCTGGCCACCAAATATGCCAATTGGGCTAATCTGTTCTGTGCTTTGCTGGTTAGGTTTCTTACCGGTCTTTGAGGTCCAGTGGGCTCAGATTCCCTCCGACGGGGACGTCCCGATGGCAGCGAGTGGCACGGTGAGTACGCAGGGCTCCCACCACTCTTTTTTGACGCCTCCTCCTCTGTTAGTGTGTTCATTCCCCGGCTGCTTTCTCGAGTGTGAGTCTTAGGACGAACCACCAACTCCCCCCCTGCAGGAAACCCAAAAGTTCCCTCAGTGTCAACACAGAGTGTGAAAACCTTCGACATGATTCAGTCACAGCTTACTGATGGTCACATCATGTCATACTTTTCATTTTACAAGAGCACAGCAGAAATATGTCCTTCTCAGAAAAAGGTGAAAAACAACATAAAAATTAAACAAGCTACTACCATTTTTTGTGACAAAAAAAATAAAGCATGACAAAAATAGAATAAATCTGTGATATCATTAATACAATGATTGTGAATCTTAATCTTAACATGTTATAATGTGCTTAAGACAGGAAGGTCTACTGGATAACATTAGAGCTTTCACTACATAGTCCAATTGGAGGGAATCATCTTTGTATCTTGCCAATACTCAGTCTGCAAAAAAAACAGGTAGTCACAGTCAAGGTTTGCAGATAGAATGGCTTCTTCATAAAGTCTCTGAACAGACGACTTGCTGCAGTGACTCATCACAGTCGCCTAGTCATTGAATCCAGTCCTTCCTGTCTGTACTCGCCACAAAAGACTTGGCTGAGCAGACACAGATGTATGCAGTGTTTCCCATCTGTTCACATTATTGTACAAAGGGCAACATCAGTAAATACAAGCTACTTTGTCAACCGTCATAACAGCTGAAGCTGTATTTGGTAGTAATGTTTTGCTTATTTGTGTCAAACCCTCCAATGTGAGTGATAAACTCAGTGATAAAGGAGCAGATCTACACAGAAGGTGCCGCTGAAGCAGTCCACTGTTTAAGACACAAGGCCTTAAACTGGCTTCACTCTTCACATATTGCTTCAAAGTAATTTTGTTCTCCTGCTCTCACTGAACTGTTCCCAAATACATTCCATTTTAATATGATAACTGATGGAATTATCAGCTTTGGTGAGACCTTTTAAAATTGAAATGAAGTCATTCAAAAGGTGTCCACATATCATTAGATCAGGATGTTCCTAGAAACACTTGGTGGTGCTTCAGTAAAACTGTAATTTAGGAAATATAGTCTGTGCTCAATATGCGCAAGTTAAAAACATGTTCCCCAGTGTGTCCAGTTCAATTGGCTACCATAAAGGGCACAGTCATGTCATTGAAGCACTAAACTGAGGCCTCAGTTTGTGACTTTTACCAACACATCCAAGACCCAAGTCATTATGAAACAGGCCGTACTTTCCATCTTTCTAATTGAAAAAGGAACACTGACCTCCAACTCTGAGTCTCCGACGCTCTTCCTGCTCCTCTAGGGGGCGGAGCTCTTCAGGCTCCTCATCAGTAGTTCCCGATGTGGTCGGAAGGAAGTCGCGCAGCTCAGCTTCTTTGTCAATGATGACCCACTCTTTGCTGTCAAAGTCCTCCTCCTCGGCTAGGGGGACAGAGCGGATGAAGGCATTACTGTGCGCCTCCTGGTCAACAGATGCTACTGAGACTTCTTGCCGCCCACTGGCCTGGCGGTCTCCACGGCAACCAGGGTCAACCGATAACATCTGAGCTGGCTGGGAAGAGTACACGTGTCGAGATGGAGAGCCAAGTATGTCCATCCTAGACCTGATACACAAACACAGACAAATAATTAACAGAAGGCTACTTGGGACACTGAGGCAACCATACAGACCATTCATTCAAACTGTCAGAACCCCATTTTGACCATCTAAACCACACCAAAACAGTCACAGTTTGGCTGCAAGGTCTGAAAGGGTTGGACTCATTCTATGAATTAGTCAAGAATGTATTGTATGCATATCCTTCTCTAAGCCCACCATTGTCATGTCCCCTTTGAAAGAAAGATACGTTTTGTGCCTTAGCAGGATGTTATTATAAACCCTCAAACAACTGTACAGGTCGCTTGCACTGTGTCATAATGTGTCCTTTAGACCATCAAAACAGGCGCCATTGTTTGAGCACGCATGTATGTCTATGTTTTGGCAGCCAGGAGTCCTAAGGAGCTAGACTGATCAAAAGTTTGGTTGCGTTTACTTCAAGAGGTCCGATTAAGCCGATTACCGGTATGTAACTTATTAGTGTCATAGAAGCATTTGTAATGGTCAGACAATTGGTTATTTTAAGGTTTGTTAAGCCTCCTAAAAGCATGAGGTTCTACATGCTAAAAATTAGCATGCTACAATTCACTGTATCACCTGGTAACATTTTCCTGATAAGAACACAGCAGACACGGGTGGAAATACAATTTAAATCTTTCTCTTTCCTCTTTGTTCTTTGAAAAAGACTCATGGAGACACACAATCAGTCAGTCAGTCAGCCCTTCAGTCAATCTTTCGGTCAGCCAGTCAGTCCTTTACTTGGTGACTCACAAGAATAAAAACTACTTGCCCGAGTCTCTGTTTCTGTTTGTGCTTTATTGTCTTTATTGTTTTAGAATTGTTCTTATGTTTTATGTCATTTATTGTGTTTTTATTCACGTACAACACTTAGTTGCACCCACGCCTGCTTTTAAAGAGCTTTATAAATAAATTTGAGTTGATTTAGAGCTACATAAATTCTTACAATATTTCATGTTTGTATTTCCATGTCTTCCACAATTCTCTTTCGATTTCCAAAATGCACATCTCAGACAATGTTCTGTCAGTGTCTGATGTAGCCTTTAGCACCTCTGTCCGTATGCATCAGCCCGGCACTCTGCAGCAGACAAGCGATCCGATTCTGGGCTGTTGACTCGCCGGTATCTCAGGGAGCGACCCTGACCTGTCGGTGACTCTGGGGCTCCACCGCAGGCCGGTGACACCAGACAGGCCCCACGCTCCCCCTCCTCTTCCTGAGCCCCCTGACAAATCAAATGATAGTAAGCTTATTATCATCAACCTGGATGTGTTTTGAGATCATGTGTGTCTGTAAGAATTTTGGATCAAGCTCAAAATGGCTTAAGACTCAAACTCATTTTCTGCAAAGAAAGAAATGTTTGAGGTTGGAAGAAACAAAGCAACAGGTATATGTTAGAGAAAAAAGTGTCAGATGAATGCTAATAATCTCTGTATCGGAGAACATTCAAAGGTATGCTTGGTTCATTCACTGTGACTGCCAGCTCCCACCTTGTTCAGGCTGATCCTGAGTCTGTTGCGGTTAAAGTCTGTGTCTTCCCAGGCCTCTCCTGGCTCCCCAGCATGCTGACCACCTGCCTCCCCGGGAAGTCGGCAAGGTATAGCAGGAGGGGCATTCTCCTGATCACTGAAATGTTCATCCTGCAGCACGTCGTCCGTGTTCTCCCTCTGGAGGTCCCCAGGCACCGGCGTCACAATGGCTCTGTGGATGGCAGGGGCAGTTGCTGCCTTTCCTTAAGAAGTTGTGGCACTCAACCCACAGTTACTCATCCAACTGTTTTCCACTGAAACTTTTGCAAAATAATCAGGATGTGAACATTATTGCCTCAACCAGTACTCACTAAAGAAAGCTAGAGGCAATTACATTACCCGTGTGATCTCAGTTGTGGTTCAGAAAGTGTTAAACAGCTTACCCCACCATGGCAGCAGTAGGTCTGGTGTTGTGCTGCGGCTGGGTGGATGCACTGGTCGACAGAGTGACATCACTTCCCCCCTTCTCCCAATCAAAAGGCTCGTTCTCTGTAATGATTCGCTCCTTCATGCTGTTGTCAAACACTGACATCAGCAGCTGGTCCAAGAAAAGACAATAGATCAAAAAGGGACCTGATGAGACACAGTTCAAGAGCCCTGAAAAGGAGAGCCGTGCTACCTGGTAATCTGGTTTGGTGTAGTAGTCCAGGGCCAGTATGTGGTCTAAGAAGACATTAAATTCTGAAGGCATGTGTTTGAGCAGCATCCGATGGTCATATCGCTCCTTAATCTGACCAACTTGTTCCTACAAAAGACAAAGAGATAGCCTGTCAACTTTTGAACACCACTTTGTGCCAGTGTGCCGATCCACTCAAGAGTACTAGTACCAGCTGGGTAGCAACTGGCCAAAAAGATGAGGGCAGAATACAAGCTGTCTACACAATCAAAAATCACTTTGATCTGGCAAATTTTGGCAAGAGAAAAGTGAACAAGGAGTGAGTGAGGATGATGGCTTACACATCCAAGCTGCACTCATTGAACAGCTTACACCGACACAGGACTTGGTTCAGGTGTTGTCCAGGCTGATCTGCTCTTGTAGATGGTTCGAAAATAGAACTGTATTTACTGTAGGTGTGCATCTCAGTGATATGCAGAGAGTGCCATCTTATTATTAGTTCTCTCATTCTATGTAATATTAAATATTTTATGAAAATAAAATATCTCTGTTTGCTCCCTCTCTCTCTGTATAAAGAGTAAAAGACAGTCTTTCCCCTCTTTGTTGGATTATTTTGAGGACAGTAACTAGCTGGAGGTGAATTACTGTCACTGACTTGAATGAAGTGTAGATTGTGTTACTCGCTGGATGAGGGTGATGGTAGGTGAGGAAAACATATGAACACTAGAGAACCAGCAAAGCAGGAGAAAGCTGTTTGAAATGCAACTGAAAGTATACAGCCTGGCAATTGCAAAATGTGCAAAAAAACGAACTGGCATGGCACAGTGGTGCAGCTTCAGTGACACAGTGCCTGAAAGGTAAACATGTCGAGTTCATGGATGAGGAGGCGGGGAAGCTTCACAGTGAGGTGAGTCACAATCCCACATCCACTCCTTTTACATGCTGTGAAATGCAAAATGTGTCTCTCCGAGCTCGTCTTGTCTTTGGAATGGCTCATCATTCAGTTTAACAACGATTAGAAGTTCAATAAACTATGTTAGCACTATCGTAGCATTAGCAGCAATAGACCTGGTGATCAAATATGAAAAGAAAACTTAAAAGCACTTTTAATAACACTTTGTGGACACTTGGTGGAGGTGGATTGCATTTTCTAATTTGGCATTTGTTGTCACAATGTTTTTTTGTTTTTTTTTCTAAAAGATGTTCAATTTGCAAGTACAATTTAATTTCCCCCCCCTGTTAACTTATTATTTGCGAAAGATTTGTGTAGAATAATTGATCATGAAAATAATCAACAGTTGCAGGCTTCAATCAGCATGATTTGAGAATCACACCGTCACTGTCCTGTCTTGTTCTGTCCTGCTGTCCTGTCCTTGTCACACCCCTGAGACTGCCTCCTGAGAGGGACAAGAGGGAGGAAAAAGTCCCTTTTGATCAAATGGTCTGAGTGAAAAGGGAAAATGTCAGATGTTGGGGTCATTTGTTGCAGCAGCCTTCCTGCTATTGAAGCTCAGTTGTGTTATAACTAATGGGAAATAATGACTATCGTTGTAATCGATTCTTCCTATGAATCATTTATATGATCCATCTGTCAATCATTAAATAACAAAAAATATATACATATATTTTTTGAATCAGTTTCTTTCACGAATGGAACGTCTTTTAGAAAAAGACACAGTGACAACAGTTCACAAAAAAGAAGTTATGGTTAAAAAGTCTGTGATTACTAAAAAAACCCAGAACAGAATCATAAAATTTTGAAAATACTTTTAACAAAAAGCGATGAACACATACAGAAAAATAATATAAACTTCTGAAAAAAGTTATTTATGTAATTTAAAGGTATTTGAGTGGCCAGAACAATAGCAAATAGTAACTAGAAAAGAATTGCTTTTCCAGAAGAAAATACATGTGTGAATGCTGGCATGGAAACTGTCACTTAAATGTTCAAAGTGAAAGTTGAAAATCGAAACCAAAGTTAACTTTTCCTAAGGTTCAAGAATAATCACTCAAAGCTTCAACTAAACATGCCTCATTTAGTGTTGAGCAACTCGAGATTACTTCAAGGGGGAGAAGGACATTTTGAAGTAAATGTCAACGATCAATGGGAAAGAGTTGGAGGACTGGAGATCAATGCAATTTTACGTTGCTATTCATGTAAGTGTTATTCTTGTGGGCCAATTGATTTCATTTAAAAAATACCATACTACTTTAATATTTTGAGCAAAAGATATTTGCTTGCCCTCGGCTGAATATGCTTTTGTTTAGCGTGTTCTTTCAGTAATACTGTAATTCCCTGCTGCAGCCTATCACAATTTTAACAAATATACTTTACCAGAATAATGTGAATGGTTTTGAGCTTTTTTTATGAGGCTGATATTGCGACTACAGTGTTCAAGTGTTTTTTTTTTTTTTTGTTTCAATCTGATAGGATTATTCAGGCCAGCCTCCGTTCGACGATGACCCTGCAGTGTGCCGAGTGGTGGGCTATCATTTTGAATTCAATGTAGCTTAGAGGCAGTTTGTTTCAAGTTGAGGTGAAACAGTCCGACCTTATCTTTGATCTTTCGCCATGGCAACTGTCCGACAGCAAACTCCACCAGCATGTAAAACAGTGACCAAAGGTCATCATGGCGTCCCATCTCCTGAAGAAAGCACAGCAAAACCAAAGAATAAGAGAAGGTTCGACATTTTTGGGATTGATTCCGATTGAGAACATGACAATACGCTCAAACACACATTTCATTCTCAACAGAACAAAGAGTATGTCAGATGTCACCATGACATATTAAACCATTTCAATAAAAATAGGAACCCTTATAAATTGTAATGGTACTGATGTGTTTCTTCAAACTACTCTATGTTGACTATCTTGTGGCATACCAACAACAACAAATACAACAATAACAATCTGTAACTCTCTTGGGCATGCAGAGAGCTGCTGAAGAAGCAGATTCTCCCACTGGTGTTGGACTGCGTGTGCTGGCTGCACTACAATTTAGAGGGTGTGGCCTGGCACTGTCCTGCCAAAATATAGAAGGTCTCTCCTCAAAGAAGCCTGCTTCAGATATGAACATGTGTTCAAAAACTTAAGATACACTTTAAAGCACAGATGTTTAAGTGCACCATGCAACTCCACAAGAGAGTTTTTAACCATTGACTCAGAATCAATAGGTTGGTCACTCTCAGGAGTAATGTGGGTTTTACTCTGAATGTAACACAGTCAAGTTACATGCTAAGTCTGATCTGTTATTACAATTGGTGTGATAGAAAACCCAAGTTTGGAAGCTTTCCTTTCAATAGTTGACTCATCAGATGTTGCACAGCGAGGTAGTTGACTGACAAGTAAATCATTGAGGATAAAGTTCCTGTTGGACAGTCTTAGGGCTTAGCTGGATGTTGGCTTAAAGTCACTGATGATGTATGTATAGTATCTGTCAGAACTCATGGGGGTATTTACACCATTCACTGGCCCACCAAACAGCACTGACCTTGTTTTTATGAGCATTGACTGAAGCATATCGCACCGTCCCTCGGAATCCAGCCACAGTCCTTGGCTATGGACAGGAAGAAAAAAGGTTAATCAGTACAAGCAGAAGATCACCTTTTTCCAAAATGGCCTTGTATGCACTGAACTGGCACCCTTGACTTTCTACTAAACCGATCAGACCAATAACAATGGGAACCAGTCTGGGATTGGAGAGATGGTAAGGTCAAATATTCTTGATGTATCGTTTTACATTTCCAAAATGTTTACCCTTGTACTTTGCAGTGCTTTAGGTACTTTGTGTTGTAAGTATCAAATTAAATGCAGACACTGAAAGATATTTAGGATGCTTCGGTGGATTACTGCACACTACTGGCTCAAAAGAACAACTTATATTTCCCCTCCAATATGAATTGAGTGCAAGAATTCACACCAAATAACCCAAACCCCATTTACTGCAGGGCTCACATTTAACTGTGGATGCATCATGTTTGTTTTATGGCTAACATGAACCAACCGTTAGCACCTTAAGTGGGTTCTACCATGTCTTACAGGATTTGGAGACCTGCAATAGGCATTTGATTGAGTGCCAGTGACTGACTGGACACTCTTCTTGAATCTAACCGGAAAACTAAATCATTTTCCCAAGTTTGACCAATTCAGGTGCACTCAGTCTGCTGTACCTCATGTTAAATTGGCTGACTGATTAGAGAAAAATTGTTGGATTGACAGGGCAAAAATCTGAGAGCTTGATAAAGAAGCTTTCTAAAACATGGATCATCTTTTAAAATCTGAGCATTTCTTTCATGGTGGCTAATATGTGTGTTCTTTTTATTACATCTTTTTTCATCCAAGTGTCACTGCAGCTGTGAGCTTGGGGTGCAGTTGTGACCCCTTTTTCATCATAGAACCACTCACATTCTTTGGTAATCATGGAGATGATGAAGAAACGGAAGGCATGCAGGTCAAAATCATAAGTCCAAAGGAACTGTAAAAAAAACACAAAAACAAGACTGAAACGTAGAAAGAAAAATAAAACATAGTTAACAGATGGAAACTCCAACAAAAAGTCACAGAAATCACAAAAAAGCTGGTGGTGGGTGGTGATCCATACAGACTGTAGACTGGAGTAACTCCTCCTGTACTTTGCACTTCACAATACTTATCTCCTGTTACATCATCAGCAAACCCTATGTGGATAAGTTTAGACAATATGTAGTATTCATAAAATGGACTCTATTCAGACTGATAAATATAGTGTTTATCAAATAAAGTGTCTGTCATAAAATCACAGATGACAAATGAATCAAACTTTTACTATTGGTACTTTGAATTTAGGTGACAGACAAATTGATTCAATTGAATGAATAAGAATGACAGGAAATGTGCTAAGAAAAAAGTTGTTTTCTATCCAAATAAGCATTGGTCCAAGTAGTCCAACTGTATATTGGTTCCAAAAATGCGTCTTATTTGTATCGTGAATAAGTGCACAAAAACACGAACAATGGTTTGTTAAAGCTGAAAAATATTGGATCTTGGCCTGAAGACTGCACATACACACAGAGAACAGTGGAGCCATAATGTCAATAGTTACAAGTCAAGCTCTTCCTCCTGTTCCCTACCCAGGGCCCGATCCTTGGCACTCTTTCAGCCTGTGTGTAAGAGCAGCTCAAAACAATCACCAGTAACAATTTATGTTCCTCAAAAACTAATTCATCTACAGAAGCCTCAAATTTCCAGGATGGGTACAGCAAAAACAACAAACAAAACAGGCCTAACACAAGTGAGCCTTAACCTCAGCTGCCAAAACAAAAGAAAGCAAACAACAATATAATAAACAACTTAAGTGATTAAAAACAGGAGAAAAAGAGCTTCAACCAAAAAAACTGCCACAGCCTTTCTCAGCACGAGGGATTGGTTCTCTGGATGGATTAGGGTTTCATAATCAAAGAGAGAAAGGAAGGGCCTGGGAGAACCAGCCTTTTAACTACAAAGCTCTGTAGCCAGAACCAACTGCTTTCTGTCAGCCTCTTATCACAGGAGCCCACCTGCAGCCCATCACCTCTGGTTCTGGGCACTCTGGCCCAGTCCCATATCCACCCCATATACTACCCCTATGCACTTCGTTTGCATGAGGTCTGCCATATTAAGGGCTGCCCCAAAACAATTGGTTTGTGAGTGGGCAAAAAAAAACAAACTTCAATGGCTAATCTGCACTAGTGCGGGCAGTTTTGGAGGGAGGTGCAAACACATTACAGGCATAGAAGTAACAATGTGTGAGAGTTCTATCTTTTAAGATTGTCAAATGCACCAGATCGAGCACTCGCACCCTTGGTTTCCTTACTGTGTTTTGACCTCCAACTAAATTGCACAATTTCTTCAGTTAAAAGATCACCAGAAAAGGGAGATAGCTGTTCAGTCCCTGACACTGGTGACTTAGTGCAGATCCATAAATTTCAATATGGATGAATAAATATCAGATTTATCTTAAATCTTTCTCTTTCTCTTGACATGTGCCTGTTTGTCAGTGTGCTGCAGTAAAAGAAACAGCTATACAAGTCAAGCTCATTGAGCATATCTTTGAAATTTATGCTAGGAAGGCAACCAAAAGGTGATGATGACTGATACATTTACATTTGCCAACTTTGTTGAGATAATAGAGAGAATAAGTGACTCTTTCACACAGCCACACAAATGCTGACTCAGCTTAAATTATTTCGAAGTGACGCATGTAAAACCATCAAATATTCATTCCACCACTGCAGCAGAATTAGTGAATCAGTACACCACTGCAGCTGAAAGGAGGAAGGAGTCTGATTGTAAAAGGAAGAGGCTGAAATATTCAATAATCTAAAAGCAAGAGAGGAAGTTTCTGTTCTTGGAGAGCACAGGACCTGCCCTAAAACCCGTACATCACTGACACCACTCAGGTTCATCATTTGTCTGTAGAAAGAAGGTTTCCCTCTCAAATGGGCTGCCATCAATACGCTAGTGTAAAAGAATAGTGAAGTCTTCTTTATTGCGTTAATTATTCTGAGTTTGACAAAAGGCCAATTTTGCCTTGGAAAAAAGCTAAAGTTTAACATCACTACAATTAGCCTTTTTTATTATTTGTGCCTTTGGGTCCATAATAAAAGAGGGTAACAGAGAAGGTATCATTTGGACTCCCACTCACTCTAAATATATCAACCAGGCCTGCCAGTTGAGGACAGTCTTGTCACAAAATGGAAGAAGATGTGAGACCAAGGCTGAGTGGGAACAAGAAGTAGGAGGAGCAGGAAGAGTAGGCCAGCAGGTGATCAGTTGCCGGGCTCGAAGCAGGCTCAGACCAGGCAGTCCCCTACAAACTTCCTTAATTTCTTTAACACCATGCGCATTCAAAACACCGTCGAGTAGAGGCCAAGGTGCAAGCCACTCTGAGGTGGAGAAACAGGCATGAAGAGTGCCCCTACTGGAGAACCTGGGACTTGAGGTGAGGAGGTACAAACAGACAGTCATGTGGACATTCTGGAGGACCTGAGGGTACCGAGATCTCTTCTTGAGATCTAGCAATGAGGTCTTCTACCTCCTAGGTCATGGCCCAAAACATTCTCATGGGAGGGAGAACAGGTTCAAGCTTGGGCAAAGAGTTCACGCTATCGAAGATCAGGGACAGAGCATCAGGTTTGACGTTCTTGGAACCGAGTCTCTCTGTGAGAGTGAACTCCAAATTGTTAAAGAAAAAAGGCTCAGTCTCGCCTAATATGGAATGATGCGCTTGGTGGCCTGAAGGTATTCTAAGTTGTGGTGATCCCTCCACATGATGAATGGTTGTTGA
The DNA here is from genome assembly GCA_032274725.1 of Malacoctenus triangulatus. Classification (NCBI taxonomy): domain Eukaryota; kingdom Metazoa; phylum Chordata; class Actinopteri; order Blenniiformes; family Labrisomidae; genus Malacoctenus; species Malacoctenus triangulatus. The sequence continues at coordinate 12,290 of JAUESE010058712.1, forward strand.
GAGCCCTCATGCCAGTTGCATTACTCCTCGAGGGCCACCTTGATCACCAGGACCTCCAAGACCCACACACTGCAGTTGGCCTCAGCTGGGGAGTTTCTTTGACGGGAATACACATGGATGGATCTTGTTGTCGGTAATTGACCTCTGAGATAGAACTGCCCCCTCGAGGAGGTCAAAAGTGCAAGTTCAGTTGTGCCAGGACGAGAGCAACAAGAAAAGCCTTCTTGAGGTCAGTTGCAGGAGGTGAGGAGGTGCTTCTGTTGGGTAAACAACTTCTGAACCTGAATCTGGAGATGCTGCAGAGCCAAATGAGTAGAAATGTCAGCTGAGTCCATGGCCAGTTCATGTTGTCACAGGTTAGGGACTCAGCTGAATGACAGTATAAATCAGGGCTGTCAATCTCCAGTCCTGGAGGGTTGGCTTCCCAGCACTTTTCAATGCTTTCCTGCTTCAACACACCTGAATTATTCAATGATCATTCGCAGGCTTCTGTTGACCAGGATATGGACACACTAATTTAAGGCAGGTGTGTTGGAGCAGGGACACATCCAAAACTTTTCAGACGCCGGCCCTCCAGGACAGGAGTTTGACACCCCTGGTATAACTGGGTTCAGGTAAAAATGGTTTATTGACAAAACCAAGGAACGAGCAGAAGGCAAAACCAGTACCAGTACAGTGATCCAAAGGCAAGAGAGAAAATTCAGTTGGCAATGACAAAGGTGTGTCAAAGACGAGGCTAGCTCTGAGGTCAGAATGTTGGATCGATAATGGTAACTCCGGAACTTCATACAACCAGTGCTGGGATGACTGGCAAAGTAACACAGGCGAACAGGCAACAAGACAAAAAACTGAAACCCAATTTGTAAAAGCTGAACCACGTACAGACAATCACAAATCAAGAACAGCTGAAAATACACGAGGGTGGGAATATGCAATCACACGTAAGTAAGGAAAGTTAAGGCACCTTCAACGAGAGACAAAGTGAAACGTCAAAATAAAACTGAAAACAGACAGGATCCTAACATTCTGCTGCAACAAATCATTTCTGTTTGCTTTGAAAGCTTGATGGACTCTCAAACCATTTATGACTGCTGTGGCATGCTTCTGTGACAGTCACTTTTTTCAAATCCAAAAAGTTCTTTCCAACAACTTTTTAACGAGTGCTGACACTCAAGATGCCTGAACAGTCACTGCCCACCTCAACTGACTACCAAAAAAGCCCCTGAAAACTCCTTGAAAGTATAATTCCATGGTCTGTTCTTCACTTTCATCACTGGGGAAAGTCTCAGAGTCAGTGTCACCGCCAGTGTCTATTTCCATTCCTTGGCTGTTTACTGCTTCAACCTGGAGCTGTGATTTCTTCCCAGAAGCAGTAACCAGTAACTGCTCTGTTTCAAAATTGGTTTAAGTGCTGCAGCAGCAGCCATCAGCTGGTCTGCAGTGCTCACTTGTCCTACCCTCCTTCGCTTGGCCTGTGCCACAGAGTCCACCTTAGTTCACACTCCAGTGCTTCATTGGGGAGGAATGGGGGAACATCGGACACAGTGATAAATGTGGATGGAACTGCCTGCAGCGGCACATGAATTAACTTTTCATTCAGAGTGACAAAGCTTTCAATCAAGTGCATCACAAGAAAACTATGGCTGCCTGGTTCACACAGGAGGCGGGACTCCTGCTCTCTCAGTCAGCTGGCCTGTGGCACCAGCCTCACCATGAGACATGGTGCAACAACCTACAACAACCAAAATGAAATCAACAATTTACAAAAAGTACAAACAAAGTTGGCACAAAGAAAACACACTGAAAACTAAATGTGAAATGAGTGAGTTTTTCCCAACCTTTTGTCAATACACCCCAGTATTTGAAAGTATGCACCACCTCTGTCCACCCACTGTATGGAGAGATGAGGACCTTTGCCACCAAATACATGAAGGTCTTTTGGGTTTCAATGTAGTTTTACCACATCAGTTATCACAAATAGAAATTCAAGGCTATAGAGTCAACTTAGTCTGGCTTGCGGTGTGTGCAATTGTCATGCTGAGACCTGCAGATGAAACATTGTGGATGCCTCTGAGCCTGTGGGATATTTGTCAAATCCTTTATTCCATGGTGACAAAAAAAAAAAGGATTTGCTGAACAGGTTTTGGTAAACTATTGTTAAACTGACTGACCTTCACAGCAAAGCAAGAGAGCCTGAGAGTTCCTTACCGGTCGAACCTCCCCAGTAGTGTTGGTGTACTGCCTTGCCAGACCAAAGTCCAGCATGTAGCACTTTCTGTAGGTGGAGGGAAGCCGGCCCATGGCAAAGTTTGACTGCAAAAACAAAATTTTGATTTAAACCCCAAGGTGTTAACATGTGTGATTCCATTCAAAAGTTATTTGATTATTCCCAACCATCAGATCTTTTCTCTGCATGTAAACAGCCCCTCTGTCAGCTCGCCCTCAGTGGCATCACCATTTACTATTCCCTCATGAAGAAGCTAAATAGAAATCATAGAAATCACACAGCTCCTGTTTGGCATGAGCACTGATATCTTCGTAATAGCCAATCAGGGCTCCAGATACTTTATTTTTCTCACTCGCCCCAAAGCCAGAGAGTGAGAGATTTGTGGTTGTTCGTCTGTACTTTCACTTGTCTAGAAAAAACAATAAACTTGTTTGATGCACATAAGCATCTAATTGATAATATAGCATTTGAGGACTCCTTGAGCCTGTTCACTGAGAGGACAAGTGAAGAGGCTACACCTACTGGGGACTGTAGGGGATGGCTGCCTTCAGATTTTTTCACACCGACTTATCCATCAAAAAAAGT
>JAUESE010058733.1:0-16876 GCA_032274725.1 Malacoctenus triangulatus
CTGGTTGTTTTGCCGACTCCGCCATTTTGCCGTATTATTATTATTTTTTTAAATATAGCTTTTACTAAAAATCCTACTGTACATATAACACCTTTAAAGTGACAATGGCCCACATTTTGTAAATGAAATCATTCAGCAAACCTCAACCAAATTGGGAGTCACATTAAAAAATCATTGTGCCTATCATCCACAGAGTGCAGGATTGGTAGGGAGGACTAATGGTACAGTGAAATCTTCACTCCGGAAAGCCATGGAACACACGAACAGGCCGTGGCCTGATTGCTTAGAATTAGTAAAACTTTACATGCGCATAACACCAGGTCCAGATGGCCTGCCCCCGTATGAAATAGTGTATGGCAGACAGTTCTACATGCCGTTGTATAAAGATGATCTTGCAAAGACTGACAAAGAACACACTCTAGCAGACTAAATGAAAAGTGTCCTACAAAGTCATGATGTTGTCAAAGCACACAAACTGCCAGATGATTCTCTTTCTCAGCAGAACAGCCGATTGGAGTTTGGAGACTGGGTCTCTGTGATGTCATTCAAGAAGACACCCTGGTCCGGCCCGCGATGGGAAAGACCATTCCAGGTCTTGCTGACAACGCCTATAGCTGCAAGGTTGCCGAGAGGTCCACCTGGATCCATCACAGCCACTATGAAAGGGCCACGCAAGTACTTCCTGTCGACGAGTAAGGGAAGGCTACAAGTCCGGCTACAAAGGGCCTGTAACCAATAGGGTGCAGAGCTATCAAACCAGTGAAGAAAACAGCTGACCCTACTCAATTAAAGGATGTTGCAGTGTGTCCCTGTGGCTGCAGGGGGTGTGACATTCACCCTATGTGCGATCTACTTGACGTTGTGGACCCTAGACTTTCATCCCCCACCAGACTCAACCCCAGCTGCTCCTACACTACCTGCGGAAGAGGAAATCGGCATAGGAGATCCGAGGACACGTTTACATCGTCACTACATTTCACATGCTGAATCACGAGAACACATATTCCACGGAAATATGTGGTGGCGCGACATGAATTGGACTGCCCACAGTGTAAACAAAACAAATTGTTATGCTTGTGCACACATGCCAATCTCCACTGCATTTACGACTGGACCCGTACATGCCCGGTCCAGACTCCACACCACATGTGTTAGGCGTGGCCACACATCCAACACAAGATTCATGTACTCCATGGCTAACTACAACGGCTCGAAAAGAGTCTCCCGAGACGCCAATGTGTGCAACAACAGCAGCTTCGGCGTCCTAGCAGGCTTACCCCAACTGCAGAATCCTTCTATTGTTGAAGGAGTTTTTCCGCTTCATAGTTTCTCTCTTTGTTTTGCGGGAAACGGTTCATGGTTCCTCGGTACTGTTGTGTTTTCCAGTAGGGTGTTTGGTGATTGACAGTCAATTAATTAATTGCTAAGCAACAAATAGATAAATGAAAATAATCAATTATAATTCAATAACTTCAGGGGCACCAATTGTTGGGATTTCTAGCAGGTTAAATTTGGTGATTGGAAATTAATTAATTGCAAAGCAACAAATTCGTAAATTATAATTGTCAATTACAATTTAAATAATTTCGGGGCACCACCCTGTAAATAGGGATCAATGACCAAACCAATCAGTCTAAAAATAAGAGATTTATCTTGGAAATCACTAAATTGAAGGATGAAATCGAGCACTGACCATGCAACCAGCAGCTACCATGACAATGTACACAATAATCACGTGAAAGCTTCTTATTTACATACAACTGTTTATTACAAGGTATCTCTGTTACAATACACCATAAATAAACACTAAGCAAACGTTGTCCACAAAACACACAGAAAATCACATATAACAACAAAACAGCAGCGTCAGGTACAGGTGACTAGGGTGTTCTTGGATGCGTGTGTAGGTGTGTGTGTGGGTGCGGAGTGGAAGTGTGTATGAGTGTGAGCGGGGGGCGTGGACAAAGGAGTGTAGACAAGATGGCAGACTTTAATGTACACAGCAAAAATGGCGGACGTGAATGTAAACAAGATGCCGGACGTGACGTGAACACAATGGCAGACGTGATGTAAACAAAATGGTGGACATGAACAGAAACAAGATGGCGGGCATGAACGGAAACAAAATGGTGGACGGGGACGGAAACAAAATGGCGGACTCCAATGTAGGTGGCAAAATGGCGGACGTGGCCGTAGACAAATGGCTTACTTGGCTACATAACCACGCCTAGCGCCAAGTTTGAGCGAGACAATGGCGGCGACTCCGCTTGCTCCACGTGCTCCTTCACAGCACACACGTGGTAGTGTCAAGCGAAACTGGGCCCTTGAATGCTCGCACAAAGGCTAGTGCTACTACACGGATTATGTGCGCGGCGATGTCGTGGCGTGTGCGTGTGTGTGGGTGTGTGTGTGTGCGCGCAGTTAGTGACATGAAGAAAGAAGAAGCGCTTATGTTCCGGAGCGATTTTAGAATGTTAGCGAAACACATGGACAGGAAACACACAGCTGTCAGCAGAATGTTCGTGGAAAGACAAACAAAACAACAGTTACACTAAGCACAGTTAACTCTAAGCTAGTAGTCTCTGCCCAGACACTAAAGCTCTCTTACTTGAAGTCGCGCCCTGCGACTGATGAGATCTTTGATGGTGTCGATCCTCTGATGAGGGCGTGTGGGCTCACAGCGTCCTGAAAGGAAGGGGATTGTGGCCGGACTTGAAGAGGGGAGTGATCTGTGGGCAAATCCGATCGGGGATGGCGTCCTGCGGCTTATCGAGTGTGTCCTTTAGCGTCATCGGTCCTCCGGGGGGAAACGTGCGGGCACTGCAGCGTCCAGTCAGAGAGTGAGGCCGGCTGGCGTCGAAGGGAAACGAGGGGCCACCGAATGCGCTCAGGGTCTCAGCGGATCATCAGGTGTGCCACCTGGCGAAGTTGATCCTTCAGGGGGGAACCGTGTGGGCACCTGCAGCGTCCGGCTGGAGGGCGAGGTTGGCTGGTGTCGCGGCAAGCGAGGGACCAGCGAATGCAGCTCAGCGTCTCGGCGGATTATCGGGTGTCACCGGGCCTTGGATCGGGACGGATGGGGCAGCTGTGGCGCTCAGCAGGAGGGGCGATCGGATTTGTTTCGAAATGAAACCAGCGGCTCTGCAATCAATCCTTTTTGGGAAGAGTCTTTCCCAGCACTTCTAATAGGGTGAAACTGCGGCCTAGGTGGGATACCCACGTTGTTTGAAAAAAAAGGGGGGGGGGGATTGCTCCTTCTCAAAGACTGGTAGCTGGTGATCGAGCGGACTCCAACAGGAAAAGAGGAAGATTTCCGGGCGCAGGGAGGTGATATATCGAAGCCTGGCTGCAACACCGATCACCTTCGCTTGGGCAGTGTTTTGGCCAATGGGGAACGTGAACGGGAACTCGGCCCCTTTCGGGTCAAATGACGACACGGATGTGTCGTCATCGAGCCATCATTCCCTTTGTTACCCGTTCAGGGGGGGTTCTTAACTCTGACATGGGTGCAGTCCCAACAGTACAATCCCGCATCGACACTGTAGAAGCATTTGGGCTTTCGCTTCTTTTTTTAAATGAAAGCACTGCTGAGCGATGTCATGATTCAGCCAACTGATACAGAATTCGGAAAGTTCGTCTGCAACAAACCAAAACAAAGTCAGAAGACGGTGACTGGTGTTTCCAGTCACTCTGTACAGGCTATTCAAGGTGTACCCTTTTTTCAGGCTCTCTTGGTCCGCTGGGTACTCGGATGTTGGCGAATGTACAATGTTTGTGTGGAAGTGTTGTGTACGCCAACCTGCCACCGGACTGGGGAGGCCTCTGTGCCTTAGTTGAATTGCGGGCTCCAGTAGTTCTTATGCCCAGAAACCAACTAACTTCTACATTCTCAAATCCCCAAACACACCGTAGTAAACGTGAAGATGTAAAAATTCCGTCCGACTCTCACATTTGGTCCACAGGTAGAACATTTTGGAATTAGTGATGTTATTAGGGAAGTTGAGTTTACCCAGTTTCACCTTCTGTCGTTCATGAATGCATCGATTGTGGCTCAAAATCTCTCCAATCAGGAACAGTTTCAAATACAAGCCATGGTGATACAGAATTGCGTGGCATTAGACCTTCTCACCGCTCCTCAAGGAGGGGTCATCGAACAGGCCCTCCAGGACATGACTAACGCTCGCGATCATATCCAGGCTTCCATAGCCTCTGAGCATCTTGATTTTTGGACTTGGTTTACCTATTGAAGATGTTTGTTCTGCTGTTGATCCTCTGTATAGTATTCTCCTTCATTGTCCCATGTATCCACAGAATGCTAGTGACTGCATTCACTGGGTATGTCACTGCTTATGTTCCTCTTTCCCATATTAACACTGACGTTGCATGTATAGATGTGACCACTAATCTGTGAAAAATGAAGTTACATCAGAAAATTGGAAGAACGTTTGCATCTGATTATTTTTCTGGGTTTTGGGCGATCGTTTTCTTAAACAGAAAGAACTGGCAACAAAATAGTTTTGACAGTTTGGTGGTGGGTTTTAACTAATTAAACAAGGTTCAGCTTGTGGGGCCTGGCTCCTCACAGCAGGATGACTCAATTAAACACCTGCTGGTAGAGGTCCCTGGGCTGCGAACGTCTCATGGGGCTGCTGTCTGTTGCCCCTTGTTGGCTGGTGGGGGTGGTCTTGGGCTCTTGTCCTGCCCCCCCCTGGGGGGGGTGAGTCGGGCTGGTGTTCCCCTGTCTGGGAGTTGCTGCAGCCCTGGCTAGGGCTGGGTGGCTTCACCTCCCGGGGTAGGCGATGGGGATGTCCTTGGGTATGCGGGCGCTGGCCCGCCATGACTGCTCTGCATCGAGATGATGGGGGCATGAGGTTAGCCATGGTTTCATTTCCATCTTCCTTGCTGCTGGTCACGCAGCTTCCTCCTGCGGTTTTGGGTTGGGGTTGCATCCGATGGATGGATGGATGGATGTTTGGGGCGGGTTTCGGGGGCTGCACCTTTCTGGTTTTGGGGTTAGCTGGTTGACCTGTCACCATTGGTTTGGGCCTGGCCCTGGGCTGTGTGTATGGTTTCCCCCCATTGCGTGAACAAAGAATGCTCATCATTTCACATATGTCAGCTTCTGTCACCTGGTAATAGCTGGATAAACCCACTGGCAATTTTATTGCCACTCCACAGTCTAGTCAGGTGCCTGCGAAGTAGCCACAGATAATATGACTCAGTATATATCCTGTGTGTACTCTAGCATCATTATGCTCTACATACTGGGCTGATAGGTTCCACATGCAGGCCATCTGACTCAGTGCATGGTAGGCACCTGCTCATCATTTAACTCCTTGATTAGTTCCCCCCCTACCTTTGCCACCGCTACCACCCTCGCTAACCCCATTTCTTTCCTTTCTTCCATCTCTCTCTTGGCACTCTTGCACAGCCGTCATTGCGCACCTCTTCACCTGATGTTAGCCCCCAGCAAGACAGCCAGCAGCCAGTGAGGGCAGTTGATGATCACAGTTATTAAAAATTCAAACAAAAAAAAATCAAATTAATTTATTCTACAACAAAATGACACCTTCAGTGATTATGTCGATACTTAGGAATAAATGCAGACATTTAAACAAAAAAAAAAAAAAAATTCAGGTGGAGACGAACAGACTACTGACAATAGCCGAGTGACTGACACACACACGCGCGCGCACACACACACACACACACAGAGTCATTTGTGTTTTACGCACTCTGAAATCACACATATTACATGGTTTGACACATTTCATTTTTTAAAAGCAATATAAAACTCAAATATTTTTTAGTATTTAGTACATTTACCAATGATAATAAATGGGCCAAAAACTCCAATGAATGAAGATAACAATACAGACAATAATATAATAATTTTGAATAATAATGGGGATAATTTTTGAACAAATAAATCAATAGACTTAATCTATTTCTTCAGGCAATTATTGTAAAGTCACTTTTGAACGTCTCCATTGTCATAAACTAAAGAAGGAAACCATCTACACTTTATTAGGTTGCACCAGTAGGCCTCAAATAATACTTTCCACATGATACAGCAGGAAACACTGTTGGGGGTTTTCATCAAGCAGTCCAGCCATCCTTAATGTTTCACGGTTAAAGGCCATTTGAGTACAAGGATACAAAACACCTCATTGCCCATGATGCATTTCGATGAGATGCGTGACATAAAAGTGATTTGCCTGTGAATGATTTTTCTTGCAGGGCCGTCTTCTGTGAGTGTTCTCTCCCTCTGAGTTCCTCTGGCAGAAGGGCTCCATTACAATGATTTAGTCTCCTTGCAATGAGGATGTACTTGACTAGGACTGCGCTGACACACACGCACACACACACACACGCACGCACGCACGCACGCACGCACGCACACACACACACACACACACACACACACACACACACACACACACACACACGTCCCGGCACTCATACCTCAGGCCAAGAGACCCATCAATTAGAGTGGGTTCAGTCAAGTCATCATCATCATCCTCTTTTTTTCCTTCAGTGCACAAAACTGGCACAATGCGGACTCTCAGCCCCTCTGAGCACCTCAAATGTGGAGCACTTGCATAACAGTCTATTTTATAGGCACGTAAGCAAAAAATAACTCTGACGGTGGTCATGGTATTGAGACTGGATTACATTTTATGTCAGCCAATTGAGGTGTAAAAATCAGGCGGGGATTTGGGGGAGCAGAGATTGGCAGGAAGAAGCGAGGGCCATTCGATCGATTTGTCTGATGGTTTCCGCTGCTCGCAGTACCTCTGCCGCTTGCCATCCTGCACGCGGAGGCTGCTCCGCTCGTCATGGCATTGCACTGACGCTGTGCTGTCAGTTGTTGACACACACACACACAACACAGACACAAACACACAGATACACAGACACAGATACACAGTGGCATTGCTAGGGTCTTATGGGGCTCCAAGCAAGAAATTTCTGGGGCATGATTATATTACAAGACAACGCACTGCGCACACACACACACACACACACACACACACACACACACACACACACACACACACACACACACACAGTGGCATTGCTAGGGTCTTATGGGGCTCCAAGCAAGAGATTTCTGGGGCCTCCACCCCACCTGTGCATGCAAAAAAAAAAAGTTTTTTGGACAAATAAATGCACAATTTCTAGGACATTTAAGATGTATACTGAAAAAATAGACTAGAATAGATTAGTGGTTCTCAAAGTGAGGTCCAAGTAGCAACAGAAGTCCATGACAGCCCAGGCCCATCACTAATCATTGTAAATAATCTGACACCAACAAAATATATAAAATATGAACTTCAGTTTATTACAAAAGTGCACTGCAAATTATTAAACTTCAAATATAAAAAGTAAAATCTAGTAAAGACGAAAACAATGTAGGAAGCCATATAAAAAATTTTAAATTGCCTTAACACATAAAAAAATAATGACATAGTGGAGATAAATAATACTAAATAAAATAAATAATTCAAAATTATGCTTGGCTAGTGCAAGATTCACAAATGCATCAAAATGCAGTCAATAAGTAAACAACTTGCAAGGCCACATCAAAAGAAAAATAAAATTGGCACAATACAGATAAAAAAATTAAATATTGTAAATAATGAATATCCAAAATAAAACAAAAATTAGGCATGGCTAGTGCAAAATCCGCAGGGTAGCCACAGGTAACGCTAGTCTAAAAGTGATGCTTACGAGCCTTGGCTTGTGCAAGCGCTGTCACAAGGTCATCCAGATCCAAAGACCTTCGCACATTGTGCTCTATAGAAATGAACCAGTCCAGAAAGTCCCTCCTGGGACATGGTTGACCTGAGGTAGGTTTTAATGAGTTTAAGAGCCAAGAAGATTCTCTCTCCTGAAGCAACAGTAACTGGTAATGTTAAAAGCAGACGGAGAGCAATGCAGAAGTTTCTGTACAGATCCAGAATTTGCTCGTTGTAGATGTAGTCCAGCATCATTATTGGAGAGGAGGCCACAGCATCAGGAACTGTGTGGATTGCAGCTCTTATCTCCAGAACTAAATCCTCAGACTCTACATCATGTAGAATTTTCTCCAGTTTTATGTAGTTGTCTACGAGTTTGCCACCCTGATCACTGTCCCTCACGTTTTCTTTTGAAAATAGAAAACTATAAAGGCCAAAAAAAATCTTCAATTTTTGAAAAATGGACAGTCAAGCTGCTAAGGGTTGTGTCCACAAGAGGCAGGAAAAACTCTTTCCTAAACTGCTCATCTGGGAAGGACTCAGTTTCCTCTCTACCCTCATACAGGAACTGCTGGGTTGTTTGTCTCTTTCTTTTTTCAGGAAATGTCCTGTCAATCTCGAGGGTTTCTGCTATCTCTTTTGCATCTGTTTCAGCGGCAGCAAGTCCACTTTCCCTTGCTCTCTCCAGGAAGGTTTTCACTGCGCTGGTGTCCCATATTGTGCAAAATTCACTTTCTAATGGGTTTCTAACAGTTATATGTGTCTCGGAGCATGTGTAGAGGCCCAAAAAGGAAAAAAAAACCTTTAACCTCTCTCACTGTCCTTCTGTACCTCTTAGCAAATGTGTCCTCAAACGAACGTATCTGAAAGCTTCCCCTTTATGACGTCCAACACGGAAAAACCACTCCCCATGCTTGTGGATACTGCTGTTGACACACCCTCAACTACCCGACCCAACCCTGCCCTTCAAAATCTCTGAGGAAGCCAGCATTCCCCTCACTGAGGCCGACCAAAGCAGACATGGCTAAGCTAAGAGCTAAGCACGACAGTTGCTCTGTTCATGGCTGCATTGACGAGCACAAAAGTCTGTATATACTTCCTTCATCTGAGCCCATGAAGACAACATGGATGGATTTTATTTTTGATGGAAATATACCGGCAAAACTTCAGAAAGTTTTACATGTGTGCATCACTTCAAAGAGGAGTGCTTTCACGACATAGCCGCATTCAAAGCCGGAATTGTTTCACACTTCAAGCTGAAGCAAGGATCTGCACCAACTCTCCGTTCCAAAGCTGAAAAGGTAGGAGCTGGAAGTGATTTTACCCGTTGGCCTGCTTAGCCTGATATGTGTAAACACGTTAGCACTGCGGCTAACACAGCTTGGTCACTGCTGCCAGCGTTTTTGTCCCATGTTCTTGCAGACACATTTAGCATCAGATTTTTTCAGCCATATATTCACAAGCTACCATGCGAAACTCCTTAGCCATTTAGATTGTTGTGATGACTGTTTATATCGCTGTCCCTGCATTGTCTCTATTGCAGGGTAATGTTAGCCTCTGCTGTTTAGATCAGCGAGTGGTTTTTCTAAGATAGATGATCTTCTCTGTGTTTCACAAACATTCTTTGCTAAACAGGATATATGCAGTAATTCCAATTGTGTGCTTGTGTTATCTTACTTTACTTTTGTTATTAGCAGCCTGATCAGTTTATCACAGCAGATACGCTGCAGCAACTCGGGCAAAAATGTGAGGTGCGGGTGTTCCTTGTTGGTTTGTTTATTGAAAGGTTATTTTCAGCCCCCTCTTAAAAGACATAATCATTCGTATTTAGAATGAATGTTCCGTGCTCCATAATTAACTGATTACAACGTGATTTGTCCCGTGTTTCTGCGAGGGGGGAAAAATGTCTTCAACAAAATGAATAGCGATAGATGTTATCTCATCAACCGGCTGCTGGTGTGTGTTGTTGTGAACAATAAGCTAGGGAGAGCGGTCTGTATCAGCCTGGCCCCGTTGGTCAAGGTCATGCTTTCATCTTATGTGTTCCTGAAAATCAGTTTTTGTGGCCAAAATCATGCTAAATACTGAGTTTAAAGGGCTAAATTTTATTGCAACATCATTAACGCGAACTTAATCCAGTTATTGCGGTACTACGCTGCGGCTTATTTTGCCTATGACACGTTTGGTAGTGATGGGAAGTTCAGCTCTTTTCAGAGAGCCACCTCTTTTGATTCGGCTCCCAAAGAAGAGCCGGCTCTTTTGACTCCCAAACTGCTCTGAATCTATTCGTGGCCCTATATTTTCCCTTAATTTTGCAATTAATTAATGGTTTGTGTGTTTAAAATCGTTTTTGAATTCAGTATTTTTATGAGAAGCGTAAAATTCCGTGAATTCATTCCATCTTCAAACTTTTATTTATTTGTTAATTTGATGGGGACAGTACATATTAATGAACAGATGTAGCAAGAGAGGTAAATGTGTTAGATTATGGTTAGCAAGTTAGTTAGCATCAATAGTCAGTAGTCCCTTGGCAGGTATGTGATGACATTTCAGCTACACAAACAGTAAAGATGCCCAATTTTGATATGTGAACTGTAGACCACAAAGCACAGAAGCAGTTGAAAATGAGTTGATAAAAGAGGAAAAAAGGAGGACATGTTGCTGTAGGGAGAGACAGACTTAACTCTGGAGTTCCCTTCTTTCTTTTTCTTTTTTTGCAGGGTTAGGGTTAGCAACCCTCGACAGGTCTGCAAAGCAGAGCTGATAAAGGCTGCAGCAAGATTACATTTTGGATTTGCAGAGATTCAGGTGTGTTTTTGAGTATGATTTAATGCCACCATGTTTTCAGTGTTGCATGTGACAAAGTCAAATACATTGTTACAAGGTAAAATCCGGACAGACTGCACATTTTCTATGTTGTTAAGATGTAAATTAGAGATTTTCCAATTTACAGTGGAAGTGAAATATTTTATGCAAGTTATGTTATTTAGTGCATTTCCTAACAGTTTATGCACTTTCTGCATTTGATGTAACAAGCAATTTGAAAAGATGTTTGTGTAGAGAGAGTATTTTAGTATATAGCACAAGTTTTAGCTGTTTAAAAAAACTTAAAGATACACAGACAAAATTGAACACGTGTAAAGTTAGAAATACACTCCTGAGACAGCTCAAGCTCTTTGATTGCTTATAATAGTTCTTTCATTATTTTTTATAAAGGGAAGATTCATCCACTCCCATCCACAACATCAAAAAATACATCATGTACGAGAGCTGCATTATGGAGCTGTTTGCAGTGTGTCCTGTCTGCACGCAGGCATGTGATGTGAGGACCATAAACGGGGAACATTCCTGTCTGTGGAGCAGCGGTGCCCCCATTGTGAGTTCTACAGACACTGGAATAGTCATCCTCTCCTTGGAAGCACACCAGGTGGGAACCTCCACCTTTCGGCAGCAATGTACCTGTGTGGTGCATCGTATTTGAAAATTGCAAGGGTAAATGATGTGCAACTGTATATATTCTAGGTCCTGAGTATGGCTCTTAATATATAATTAATTCAGAGTAAATAATGTACCTAATGTCAATAAACACTTATTTTGTTAATTTTTCTTTCAAAAGGTCTTTGATGCAAAGGAGCTGTAGTCATTTCAGTATGACAAGTTTCGCCGACATGCCAGAGCCTTCATTGAACCTGCAGTCATTCACCACTGGAAAACATCACAGGATGTGATGCTGCACGGCTCAGTCAGGAGGACAAAGTACTACTTGGTGGCAACATGAGGGCTGACTCTCCAGGTATTTATAATTTAATGATATATTACAGTTTAAACAGGTGTTTGATATTTTGTGAAGTTCAAATAATTGACATAAATAATACACAACATATAATCAAAACGTTGAGATGTGGTGACTGATGTCCAGATGTGAACATATTTTAAACAGGGCACTCTGCAAAATTTGGAAGTTACACCATGATGGAACTGAATACAGATACAGTTGCGGACATCCAGTTGGTTCAGGTGAATGTTTAAAGTTAAAATTTGAAATAGCTCATTCAGTGTAATATTTAAATGATTTTTCATTAGTCATTTTCTTATGCTGTGTGGGGTTTTGTGGCTGGACAACAGAGCGATGAAGTTGGTGGTAGCTGCCACATGGAGAAAGAGGGCCTGAGGAGGAGTCTGGCATTAGTGGAAGCAGCTGGTTTGACTCTTGACTGCATTGTTGCCGATCGTCACCCACAAATTTAGAAGTTTCTCAGGGACACCACCACCACCCATAGGGTCACATAGGGTTATGTGACAGTTATGTGACATGGCAACAGGTACATCTCCTGATTTGCTTCTGTATCCACGTCCTCATATTGGCTGCTACTAAAAGGGCATCATGAACAAAGCATTTGTCTGTATGATCGCACGTTACATAGGAGGATCATAAAAGACAAGTTGTGTCCTTTCTGTAACATAAACTTGAAGTCAATTAGTATGCTAATTATATGCTGTACTTCATTTATCTCACAGGGCTGTTCTTAATGAAACTTCTGTATCCTACATGCACTGTAGGAATCTCAAAAAAACTGGAGAAGCTCAGTAAGCAGAAAGGCTTTTAAAAACTCCAGAATTGAAAGAGAAGCATAAACAGTCACATTTTCTAGACTGCAGCTACCTCAACCACCGGTCCTGAGAGAGTGACAAAGTAGACCTCAATCCTAAACCATGTGCAAGACATAGACATCCACGAGGATCCTCTTTACCCCAAGTGCCTGCATGACATCCATCAGACCCAGGACAAGAGTAAATGGCTCCAAGCAGGTACTTAACTTACAAACAAAAAGTTATTACATATGGCCTCATTTTTTTAAAGTAATCACCTAGTAATTTAGTTGCTTTGAAAAATTTATCTCAAATAATATTAGTAATATTTCTCTGTTGTACTTTAAAATATTCTTGTTCTCCCTGCCCCCCTGTTTGTAGCAGCTCTGGTATTCTACAAGTTAGAGAAGGTGCTGACAAACAAAAGAACTCTGAAGGTTGTTGCCAAACTTAGTCCTCACCACCAGACTTCATCTTTGGAGGCTTTCCATTGCGTCATACTACGTTTTGCCCCAAAGAATGTTGTTTTTCCATTTAAAATTGGGTTATTTGGAATTCACAAGAGTTGTAGCCTAAACTTTTTGTGATCTACCATCTGTACTTTTCGTCTTTCTTGCACTTTCAGACTCGACCTGGCTGGCATGTATTACAACGAAAACACGAACCGACCACAAGCCACAACACGGGAAGGTGTTCCTCTCTTCAAGGTCCACTTTCTAAGGGAGAAGGCAGAATGTAGAGCCAAACCACAGAAGATAAAGCTAACGTTCAGTAAGTGTTCAATTCTTTTAATTTTTTACCCGAACATGTTTGAATTTGCAGTTTTAAGCATTTGTTACTTTAAAAAAAAAATGAAACAGAACAGTATAACTTAAATGTCAAAAAATGATAAAATAAATAAATAACTAAATTGGGGGAAATTACTAAAATGTATTATATATATTTATATATTTTAGTGTTTTGTAGAAATAAATAAATTTAGAAATAAAAGGAGTACATAAAATAAAAAAGTACACAAAATGTTTGTGCTTGTGTATTATCAAACAGGGTATGTTGCTGACATGATGGACCTCATATTTGAAAAAGTCTTTGTAGACCCTACACCCTACACAAGTGCAATGTTGGCCATCCCCACCCAGAGGACTTGACTTCACAGTATGAGTGGCCTGAAAAGGAAGAGGTTATCACCAGCTATGTCACCAGGTTCAATCAAGGGCCAGTTTGAATCCCACGTAGTGGCCTTCGGCATCGGGGAACTCTGTGTGGATGTGTACGACCACACAAGCTGGAATGATGACCCAGATTCTGCGGCCCAAGAAGGCCCAGCACCAGCTGACAAAACTTCTATTGGCCAGATACCTTTAACGACTAAACACATTGGACAATTATTTATTATTGCATAGATATAATTGATGTGTATTATACCTGTTTTAGTGTGTGTTGGCTGTGAGATTGGCCACGATTTATGCAAATAAATACTTGGAAAATGTGTGAAGAAATAACTCCATCATCTGTTTATGAAACTACAATTCAATATATGTATGCTAAATAGAAGCAAGATTTCAAATTTTTAGTCTTTATTCAGATGAGGACATTTTAGAAGTACAACATACCAGTGTCTTCCTCTCATCTGTAAAGGCCCATAGTCTGCTCTGTATATTTGGCTGGCATTCTCCAGCAAGTAGATATTTTGGCAATCAGGGTCAGATTCGGGTTTGAACTGGTAAGGTCAGATGACAGGGTTTCTACCACCAGCAGCCATCACTCCGCCACAACAGCACTGTAAACAGCCGACACCATCGAAAGCCGTATCCTCTCCCCGACAGTGACGTGAACAGACACAAAAACAACCCTTTTATCAGTAGAGCTCACTATATTAACTTTGACAAATAAGTAAAACTGAATTATTACATCTAGATAATAAACCAATAAAACGTAGCAATGTTACAATATAGTGTCATTATTTTGTTGTAATAAATAAGCCTGTGGTTGATTAATGAACCTAAGTTACACTTCATTAAACATAATTGTGTATGGTTCTCCAGCATTGTTTTTTCTCTGAGAAACATTTGGTGTTTTCAGGGTTTGTAATTTTCAATGTGCATAAGAAAGGTATGTATACGTTTGTAGCATACAAGGAAATTTCGTTTTGAAATTTCAAACTTATAGTGGGCATAATAAAAGAACACTATTCTCCGAGGAAAAAACTTTTTAAAATATCAAGCCTTACCATTTAGAAACTTCTTGTTGCATCCCCACTGCCCCCTCTTCTTCTTTTATGCTCCTCTCTCCCTCTTCAGTTCAGAAAAGGGTCAAATATATCATTACACACTCCTTCTAGCCATCATCTTTTACAGACACTGACTGGTTGTCAAGGTTGTGGGCTGGTGGGGGCACGGCCTTCGTGAGGGAGGGGGCGTGGAAATCAGCAGCTCATTGCTTATTAAGTAGGGCATCAAAACAGCTTGTCCAGAAGAGGGCTGAATCAGGAGGTTTCTGGTACAGGCTGCCTGCCTCATCTGAGAGGAATTTTTCTGCACAGAGGGCAAAAAACATGCTTTGGGGACCTCATTGTTAATATTATTTATTTTGAAACATAGCACAATATTGGATCTTTAGGTGGTTCGAGAGAAACACTGAGGCTCTGCAGGATCTTGCTGACCCTGTTAATCTGACACAAAATATTCTACCAGATTACAGTGCACAGTACAAATCTCCATGTCAGGAGTTTAGCCTTTATGCTGGTTGCTGTGGGCAATGTCTCAGAGTCCTTCTTCTGTGCAGTGAGGGTTTGGAGGCCAGACAGTGCTTGTATGAGCTCTGGCAGGTGGTAATGGACAACTTTCACACTGTCAATCCTGGCTTCCCATCTGGTCACTAACAATGATTTTAATGTTGCATGCTTAACATTTTCCTGCAAAACTGCCCAGCGCTGCATGGAGGAGCTAAAATATTGTACAATCTCTGAAGAACACCAAAGAAGGGATGGACACGACAGAAGATTTGGCGGCATCTGCTACAACCAGAATAAGAGTGTGACTGCTGCATGGGACACACAATGCCTTCTCATTCAGTTGCAACAATCTTTCTTGAACCCCTTGTTTATGTCCTATCATGTTGCACCTATTATCATAAGACTGTCCACAGCAGTCTCTGATATTCAAGTTGAGCTTATTCAACTTTTCCAAAAGTGTCTCACATATACTGTACCTCTTCCAGTGGTGTCTCAGACATCAACAAATCTAATGAAATGTTCAGAGATTGATGCACCAACTGATGGCTCGCCTTTCGCCACTGTCAAGACAATAGAAAGTCGTTCGGTGTGGCTTATCGAGAGTACAATCCATTATGACAGCAAAGTACTTTGCTTTTTTCACCTGTCTGGCTATCTCCTCACTTATTTTGTCTCCCACCAATGAAATTATTACATTTTGAATTGCATTGCTAAGGTAATGCACCTTTGTTTGTTTGTTTAGAATCCTTCTCACATGTTCATTCATGACAGGATCAAATTGGGCCATCAATTCCACCTGTGCTAGGAAATTGCCATTATGTGGGTTATATAGAGCCTCTGTATGCCCTCTGAAAGCATGGAATCTTTCAGGTAAATGGCATACGATGGTAATCACTCTGTTTATTACACCTCGCCAGTGCTCTATCTCCAGATGCATCAAATCCAAGTTCATCTGATCAATGGCTGTTGTAGTTTCGAGCCTTGTCTTGAGTTCCTGCCAATTAGTCATATTGGTATGGTGTGTCTTTGAATGCTCATGTTCCTTATGCTCATGTTCCTTTAAATGACCAGCTTGGTTTTTCCAGTTTCTGAATACCCCTTTGGTAAGTGAATTGTCCTGTTTTCCAAAAAGCTTGCAAGCAAAACAGAACACAGACGCCATCTTTGCGGTATTTCCCCATTTTTCATGGTCATATCATAATATTCCTTCTTGAATCTACGTGGGTTTTTGTCTGTATTCTGGGGGAAGATTATATCTTTCACCTGTATAGGTCCCCTTGTTACCATTTGGCACAGTTCGGTATGGCTTAGGATGCTTGGCCATTGAGCAGGGTCTTCTGAGATCACATCTTTTGTGCATGACACATCTTCCCTTTCACCTTCAGGTCTTAAGAGAACTAGTGAAAAAAAAGAAAAGAATAGGGCATATTTGTTATAAATATTTGACTAGCATGAGGTAAATACAGAAACTACTGTTACAGTTACTCTGACTATTAAATTAAAAATGACTGAACTCACAGTCATCAGTATCAGTATTTGGAATTGGCCCTTCATCGTCCATCTCTGTTGTATCTTCCTGCACAAGAAAGGCAGGAGGTTGGGGAGCTGACGTGCTGCTGGAGGTGGATGTTGATGGAACTGATACAAAAAAAGCAAAAACAACAACAGGGCATATGAGAGTATTGAACGGCAGGCATATGATAATGTACATGCACAGCATTTTCTACAACCACAAATGTTTGTCATGATCCTGAGGAGAGATGTCAGTTAAAAAAAATTATGTCACATTATAACGCAACATGTCCTATGT
>JAUESE010058736.1:0-19708 GCA_032274725.1 Malacoctenus triangulatus
AATACAAACACACACAAATATACAATGCTTGTTTGTATATCTTTGGTTTCTGACAACTTTTGGATGATTAAAAATGGACCAGGTCAAAATAATCCAGGAAAAGCATTGCTGTTGTTGACAGATGAACACAACAGGAGGGTTAACAATAAATAAATACAAACTGTCTGCAGACGAGCTTAATATCAAGAGGTCAATGGCAGGCGGTCACACATGGACAGGGAAATGCCCCATTCGTGTCACTCGCTGATGTGTGTCCCCACCTTTACAGCATCCACGGCCAGTCAAAGCTTAACGTTTCCAGCCTTTCCTGAAAACAAACCAGACACTTCTGCTGCATGATACAACAGGGAAGAAAATAGTCGAGGGAATGGAAGCTGTGAAGACGTCTCTGCCGTAGTTGATAGAATCTTGATCACACCAGAGCAGACAACAGGGTCAGGAAACATATTAACCCTCGAAACAGTTTCTTTAAACATAGTGGATTGTTTTCATAAACTATGTTTACTACACATTGAATTTGTTCATTCATATGTATGTGTATTTAAGTATTTTGGGTTGCAATGATGTATTAGTGGCATTTCAGCTGTGTCTGCCGTCTCTCTGAACCTTTGCCTGACGCCATTTTGTCTGTCAGCAAAGTGGACCGACCTGACAAAACAGGTATTCGAGTATGTAAAAATGCATCGAGCACTTGTATGGATTGTTCTAAAATAGTGTTTTGATCACTCCAAGAGGAAATAGCCGAATTGCACAAAAATACTTGCACACCTCAGATCGTCAGTGGGTGGAACATTCTGTGAACCTTGCGGTGCGAAATACTTAGAAGAAGCATCGAGCTTACATTGCCTCTTCTGTGTATTTTTGGGATATTCTGAATATCCAAAACATTTCAATCTACTGCTCAGTAGTGTCAGTCCCTCTCAGCTGCCAAACTTGCTCTGAGTGATGCGCAGTGACTCTATGAGGCCTCTGAAGAAGGCCTGCACTGCTACGCATGTGTCGCTCAGTGGCCAACACTCCACCCACATTATTTTGGATTGCCCCCTAACAAATTTGCCAGAGCAACAACTCCGTTTGGTCCGTTTCCTTCATGGCAGGGATATGGAGTTGTCATGGACTACGTCTTTGCTCTCTGACCAACACAACACACTGCAAAAGTTCACACATACTGACAACTCGGTCACTAAACTTTCAGCAGAACTCGCAGCCTCCCTTCCACTCCAAGCTGCAGCAGCGCTTCTGCTCCATGGGAGACCACAAACAGCAGCCTTCACTGTCCAGGTGCTTCCAACTGTGTTGCCCAGTTGTGACCCTGTAACTGGCCTGTGACTGTCCCTTTCTGTAGATTCAGACCACTGCGGGGAAAAAAGAAAAAGAAAAACATGCCACAGGAGCTGAAGCTTCGTAGCAGCTCTGACCCAAAGAGTGGGTGATGGGCAGCCCTGGTCAAACTTGCGACAAACTCCTTACACTTTTGCAAAGTTTCCACTAATAATACATCAACCCTGCAGAGGACTCGTTCATTTTAGCGATCGTAATAATAGACGACTGAAGTCAACTGAATGACGGGAGTGTTGGAACTAAAGACAGCCATGTTTTCTTCAGGAACATCTTGCTCGTGGTGTAGTGGTGGACGGACTCGATGCTCAGAACTCTTACACGGTCAATAAAAGACGGGACCAGGGTAAATACTGGTTTTGTTTTTCAATGTTTTTATTCATTCATGACATCCTATAAAGAGATACATTCACACTCACAGTATGATACAAGACCTTGAACATGTTTCTATTGCAAAAAAACAGGAGATTAAGAAAACATTAGTGAACTCGTCAAAACTGAAGAGTTGCAATGTTGTTCGGACTTCCCCATGACAACGTTTTCAACTCAGGAATCACCCACTTTTTTTGTCATCATCCAAGGCTTCTAATGCCTATGCAGGATGTGCAAGTGACGGATACTGGTCACAAAGGGGAGGCCCGAACCAGACACAAAGGACAAAGAAGACGTAACCTGCAAATGTAAACAATATGCAATAAAATATTCAGTATGTAAGTTTTGCTTGTTATTCCCGTAAAAATCTTCCCACAACAAATATCTTTTTTCTTTGCACATTACCAGGATAAAGTGTGGTTAATGGCTCTGGTTTCCCTTAAATGTCCCTTTTTTAAAAAGTTTTTTTTAATTATTTTGATGGTTCATCTGGTCAAATTAAAGATCCATCCACCAATACACATAGACAAGATGTTTCTGAATGGCTGTCTGGATGAAGAATGAAAAGAAGCTACAAAAAAAAAAAAAAAAAAAAATCAAAGAAAAAAAAAAGTTCACTGAGATGAAGCACTTTTCCCATAAAAGCTCAATAAAAAGCAGGCAGTGATATGAGAGGACACATGAGGTGACACGGGCGCTTGTTTGAACTTTCCTCCAGACTTACCTCTGGCTAAACGCAAGCAGGCTGCACTCCTGGACAGAACTCATGTGACACGTGGCCGAGAGGGGCCGCGTTGGGTCATTACTTTAGCGCCGAGTACTGGCAGTGCAGTCAACGGTCATTCTGGAGCTGAGCCCCCTTTTCTCATTCAAAACCTCTGAAGTTGAACTCTGGCCCACATCAATAAATACGCTTGTGACACCAGCTGACTAACCTGCCCGGCAGCCAAGTTAGTATTCGACCAACCCCGAACACTTTGAAGACTGTTAGCTTGGTTCCATTCTTTCTTCCGCTCAAAGTTCTTTTTTAATCATTGTGAAAAAGCATAAAAAGCCTATTTTTCCAACTATTTGAGTGTCGCACAAAAAGATTTAAGATTAAAATCAAAACAGCTTTCATAGGGTGAAAGATAGCTGTGTACAGACTCTGTATTTTCCATCATCTTGAACAGGTTTCTCGACAACTTTGTAAAATTGACCCAGTGATAAGAC
The DNA here is from genome assembly GCA_032274725.1 of Malacoctenus triangulatus. Taxonomy (NCBI): domain Eukaryota; kingdom Metazoa; phylum Chordata; class Actinopteri; order Blenniiformes; family Labrisomidae; genus Malacoctenus; species Malacoctenus triangulatus. The sequence goes on from JAUESE010058736.1 coordinate 2,923, forward strand.
CACTTAGAGTTGGTAAAAAACAGCAAGCGGGCATCACTGACCACTACCTGCAAACACAGCTCACCAGAGGACTGACCGACTTTCCTCTTCCTGCATGTGGTCCAGGAAATCAATCCACGGCAAGTCCAGCTTTTTCTGTCTCTCTTTGCTCCTGGCCGTTTCAGGCTGTATATCAGCTGTCTGTGAGGAACACACACAGACTGACAGTGACTGACACTCTAACACATCCCCCTCACTCCTGCCAGCTCAAGTCAAGAGGAAGTCTGAAGTCACAAAATTTGTCCGAGCCATTCATATCACAGAGATGGGAACGACGTTGTCCCAGTAATGGATGGCTGCCTCTGAGAGGTGTGCACACCACAAGAGGAAAGCAAAAACAGACGCGGCAGGTCAAAGAATGGGTGCCGAGATGTCTACACAAAGACACACAAATACAACTGCAGAGTCCAAGCTGACTCCTTTTTGCATGACATTCGCCCTGAATGGACTTCAGGAGTCTGCGATGGCACCTGCACAGGAAGTGAAGCGGCCGATCCGAAATTTGATCCAAATTTCTTCATGCCAGCAGCCACCGTGTGACTTCTGTGCTGCCATTGGCTCCCTTGTTTGGTTGTCCTCAAAATCCCACCTGAACCTAAACTGCAGTCTGTATTCATTAGGTACCGAGTAAAAATGATGACACATTTCCACATCTACATTCAAGTGCTTATAGGCTTAAAATTGCATCAAAATCTTGGAATATAGGAGCCTAAAGTGTAGAGGGGCAGACTTGTGTGTAACCTGCTCATCCCCTCTTGAAAGGAACCTTTAGCACTAATACTTTATCTCATTAAATATATCCTATGATTTACAGTTTTTCTACATTGCCCATCAAAATAAAACCCAGTTTGACACTGAAAGAGCAGAACGAGTTCAGAGGCACAAAGCTTATTGCTGCCATTTGATGTGGTCTACTGCACACCAGTACTGCACTTTGATTATTCAGGCGTTAAAACAAAAAGCTATAGAGGACAAGCATGGCGGTTCAGTGAGGTCAGATGAGGAAGAATGATCACATCAAATCAGAGTGGATCGTAACATTTTGTCTCCACAGTAAAGTCCACACAAAACATTTGAGGCTTTAATCTTAACAGTTTCTGAGACAACTTGTGGTCAAACTCTGGCCAATCAGCGGCCCAGAGTCAGCCGACCTCACAGCTTCAAATTAGCTTGAATCCACTGCAGAGAAAGTATGAAAACAATATCACTTCATGAAATCACTAAAAAAAAAACTGAGTGCAGTCAAGTAGAGCCGAGTCAGTGTGTGTGCAAAAGCTTCATTAGTCTGTTATGGTCACACAAGGGCAGAGTGAGAGCGCTTTTAAACTGGCATCTGGTAGAAAAGGTGTTCCTGTGTAACTTGATACCTCAAAAAGATGAAAAGGGGGTTTTGACAGGTTGTCATGTCAGATTATTATTATGATCTAGGGTCAAGTTGCAATTTCCAATGAGCTTGGTGCTTTGCCATCGCCTTTTGAACGTTCAACAGATTGTCAATAAAGGAGCCCAACATTTAACTGGTTGTATCACAGCTTCAAAAAATCACACAACAAAAAAGAAGGTTGTGTACATCTGACTCATCAAGTTTCTGTTAAAGGTAACAAAGGTGAATGTGTTCTCGCGTCAGAAGGATCAAGTGCTCTTCATGGGGCACGTTAATGTAACAATGGGACATGAATCAGCTCTCCAGAACACACTGTGCTCTCACCGCACTCCCGCCTGTTTGTCTTTATATTGCTGCTTGACTCAGGGAGACTCTGTTCATTTTTCCAGCCGTACTTCTTGTTGTGGTAGCACTCTTTTCTCTGTGCAGTTCTTTTATGCAATGTTTTAGGAAGAATGCAAGAGGGCATCTGGATGAGTGTCATACTTTTCAGTCAGCACCCTGAAGGAGTTTTGTGTTAGCACTTCACAAAAGCCACTCGATGCAGGCAGAGTTAGTGCCTCAGAATCATAGCGTGAGCTCTGGTCAGGGCTTCAGTATGGGTGGTTGCGTTCCAGATTTGCGTAATAGTACCAGATGATTAAGGATATTACAAATCTACTGATCGAAATGAATTCAGAGTCCTTGTCTTCCCAGCTTAAAACACACCCACGGTAGATGTACTTAATTTTGCACTGACAACAAAACAGCTTATCAGTGGACTCACAGCAATAAACAAAAACTAAACTGTACTCATTGGATTAAACTGGGTCTGGATAGCACATTAACTCTTGCCTAGAGGTCAGGTGGAAGGAGGCGACCTGGTCATAAGTAAGGGGGGGTGGGGGTGGGGGTCAGATGGCTCCACAGTGTTGGGTCCTTGTGGTAGAGACTCCTCTAAGACTTGCCTGTGTTAGCCACAAAAGGTACTGAGCCAAACAGATCCTCTGGCGAGAGGTGGTTGGTGTTGGAGGCAGGAGGCAGTGGTCTGTCTGCTTCTACGCTGGCTGTTCTCTCCACTGGCTTCTCTGTTCAGAAAAAGTCACATAATATGATCATGCACAGCTATGAACTGAAAGCAAAAGTGTGTCAAATATTAAGGATTTTGAAAACAATGGCAAGTAACTTTATGGTTACAGTTTGCACTTCATTTTTTCTGTGTCTGCGCGGCACTAAAAGAAACTCAGCAGAAATCATTTAAATACAAAGTATGAACTGAAGGGCTCAGAGTGAGGACTCCGACAGCGTGACCAATGCGTCACAATACATCAACTATTGCAAGAAGCCGACACTCAGTTCTGAAAAGTCCATGAATAACTGCCAACAGCATGACTGAAGGAGGAGGTGGACACACAACATCCACGCAAACACCACCCCAGTCTGTGCATGAAATGACAGGTGATTGTGCACACAGCTACATCTCTAACTTTGGTCTACCTTTCTACTAGTTTTAATCCTTTACCCTGTTGCCATTCATTTACCTGGTCTCCTGTCTCTTTGTAAATGTTTTAGTTTATATTTACAAACTAGGTGCCTTTTTGAGCCTTTAGTTCTGGCAGTCTGTCTGAAACTGTCCACAGTGATATTTTTGTTTTTTGCAGTTCATGTTTTAAAACGTTGAAAATTATTCCAAACCCACGTGGGTCAGACTTTTGTGCCGCACCCACACAACATGAGAATATGCTGGCAAATCTCTGACATCAGCGTGTGAACCTGTTTCAGGTGTATCATTGTATTAAAGTTTAGAGGGCTACACTGATTGTTTCTGGGAAAGAAAAAAAAGAGTGACCTCTGCTTACTCTGAGCCTCAGCATTTACTGACTTAATTAGCATTTTTACCCAACCCAACACTTAGTGGCTCAGTTTTTGTTGTTTCCCGTCATACTTTGGACAGCATACATTGTCTGGAACAAAACGATGCCAAGAAATTTTGAGTGATCCACCTCCAAAGGGGACGCAGTTTAAAGACACGTCAACAACTTAAGTTAAATAACGCAGCAGGCCATTCGATTTTGCCTCACGTTCATTGCAGCATATATGTCCTTCACATTGACTGTGGATACATGTGGTAACACATGTCTGACACCAACGGGGCATGTCCCGAATCAGACGAAGGATAATGTCTTTTTCCTTCCAGGCAGGCGGTTCGATCATCAGTGAATATCTGAAAGTATTGGCATTATTGTTGCCTAAACAGGACCACTTACTTGTTCTGAGCATGTCAAACTCCCGGTCAATCAGCTCCTCCTCAGTCAATTTGGAGAAGTTGTCTTCTCCAAAGGGATTCCAGCCTGACATATCAGGAGGGTTACTGACTGCACTGCTGCAGCTCTGAGAAGGTGGTGTGATCCCATCTGCAAGAAGAGGGCTTCTACTGCTGAGAAAAGACAACATGCACAGCTGTTACACACACACTGACCACCTGTCAGAAATCTTTGTGGAAATGGCTTTTTCTTTTGTTTTAGGCTCTTGGAACCTTGTTTGGGAGCTATTCACTTGGATTAGCTGGGATAAAGCAGAAAAAAACAGCTTTAAAACTTAAAGAACAAAAAAAGACCAGTTTGCCTGACAAATGTTCAGGTCAGATCATCAAGCTTGTATTACGATTACTCTCCATGGAAGGCACTACGGTGGTCAGACAATGGATTTGTGGAAAGCAAGATTTTAAAAAGGTATCGATAGTATCACAAAGCATTCAGTTTACAAGCTCAAGGCTCCACATGTCCATGAAGCACAACCATCCCAAGATCCCATCCCATGCACACTTCAGTGAGATAACCATGCCAAATATTGAGCAGAAACAGACAGAAGTTGTCTGCATTCACCACATATGGGGGGACCTCCACAACAATGGAGGCTATTCATGACTACTCAGTGTGCTGCAGACACACAAGCATGATCCTGTGCATTGACGAGCAGAGGCTGTAATAAAAGATAAGGCTTATAATCAAATCAATAGAGGAAAATGGGGCTTGACTGTGTTAAAATACTGTATTACGAAGGGGTTTTTTTGTACCAGTGCACGAAAGATTGAGGACAGCCAGACAGGAGTGCCGAAGAGCTGAAGGCAGGTGGAAGAAGGACCAGCTACCCACCAAATCGTAAAAGACTGTTGGCGCTGCTACCAGAGCATTGTTAAAGAGGACAGAAGAGAATACCTGTCCAACATAAATCGAGTCCAATCGTCTCAACCCCCACGCGCTATTCAAAACAATTGAATCTGTTCTGAACCCTGTTCTGGGCATCTCTGGTACCACCCTCAACTGGTTCGTCCTACCTGGCAGACAGAACCATGTGCGTAAGCCTTGGTGGTTCTGAGCCCCGCTCTGCTCCCTTGTCATAATGGGGTTCCACAAGGTTCAATTTTAGGGTCCCTGCTTTTCTCACTATACCTGTTTCCCCTGGGTTCCATCCAGAGAAACCATGGTATCTCTTTTCACTGTCATGCTGATGACACCCAGATCTATGTACCATTGAGTAAGAAAGACGCTTTCTTCCTGAAGCCACTTCTGTTGTGTCTTGAAGACATTAAAGCCTGGTTGTCTTTAAACTTCTTAAAATTCAATGAAAACAAGACAGAAGTGACGGTGTTTGGTCCCAGTGCCTCTTGCGAACCTCCCCACCCCCATTGACTTGGGCCCCTTGGAGCAACATAGGGTTTTAAGATGGACAGCAATTTTAAATTGGACCGGCAAATTGGTGCAATAGTGAAGTCTAGCTTTTTTTTTTGTTTTAATCTTAGGCAGAGGGCAAAGGTGAAGCCCTTCCTTGCACATATGCATTTTGAAACAGTAATCCACGCCTTCATTACATCTCGGCTGGATTACTGTAATGCCCTTTATCTTGGAGTCTGCCAGTCCTCCCTAGGATCATTGCCGGTTCTAAACTTTGGAGCGACCTCCCATCACACATTAGACAGAGCCCTTCAATGGCCATTTTTAAAACTCATTTAAAAACCCATTTTTATTCCCTGGCTTTTAACCCAGCATGAGACCCTACCACGCCTGCTTTAAAGGGCTTTATAAATAAAGTTGAGTTGAGTTGAGATGACTCAAACCAAATCTTGAATTTTTTGATCCCCTCCCAAAAACAATACTAGTTTTACATTTGAACAAAGCTTGGGAAGTGAACCAAGAGGATCAAATAACAAAGTGTAACCAAAAGAAGTCAATGGCAACAGTGTGTATGAGTTGTTTCTTACCTGGGGTTGTTGTACAGGGGCTTCACAGGCGATGGTCCCTCTGTTAGGCCAGCTCCAACTCCTGTTCCTGCAGTGAGTGCAGTTGCATTATAGGAACCCAGAGAGATCTGGAGCTCAAGAGGAGAGGACATATAGGGAAGAGGCTGCTGAGGAGGAGGATGGTGCTGGTGCTGTTGATGATGTTGCTGTTGCTGCTGGGCAAAAGCCTGTTGATACTGTTGTAGCTGTTAGGGAAGGAAGAGAGGGACAAGAAGGGGAAGGGAATGAGGGACGGACCTTTGATTTTATGATGCATCATGGTGACAAAATGTTGTTAGAATTCAGCTATGGTTTTGGAAAGCTGGGGACAGAATGGAGGGAAGGGATGATAGAATGAAAGTCAAACACATTAACTGAACACAACAACTGAATTCTAATTGTAGCAAAGATGGCAATAAACTGAGCTACTGAAATATTGGCAGGAACTATAAAGAGTCCTCAAGTTAGAATGAGGTTATTCCCAATAGAGTGAACGTCTACACTTAGTTGGCACACTTGCTTATTTAGTTGCACTTTTAAACCACTAACTAAATGAAACTTCAGTTTTGTGCCCTATAAAAAGCTTAGCTAACTTCACTAATCACACCAAGATCACACTGTCGCTTTGAAACACTGAGCAGGTATTTTGGAAAGCTGTAGGCCCGCTCTGCCTGTGCCCCCAACCCCAACCTCATGCCTAACTGCTTCTATTGTCAGAATGTAACATAAAAGAAACTGCTCCATTCTCCCTCTGTTTAATCCACCCTGGGACTTCACTCAGACCAGATTTCCTCTGCAATAAAACAGATGCTAAGCGTTCGTCAGGAAATGTGACACCCTTACGGCACACGTTTGGAGGACTTGTTCATTCGGTTGAATAGCTGCACACATCAAAATTTTTGGATCACTTGGATAATCTGAAGGGAAAGCTACTTGTCTGCTTCCAACAACACTTGGCAGTGATATGACAATAAATACATGAATTTCCCCTCAATGGCATTCCATGCTTTTACACACTCTCACCTACTTACTATATAGAACTTTTTTTTTTTATCTAAGGGCCACAGGAAATGCTAGAAACCAATCCCAGCTGACATTAAGTGACGGGAGGACACACCCAGGACAGGTTGCTGGTTCATCAGAGATAGACTAGACTAGACCAGACAAGACGCACTCACTCTTATTGACAATTTGAAATCACCAATCAACTTCATGTGCATATCCACAGGACAACAGAGTATCCAAAAGAAACTGAACAGATCGCCCACCCTAACCCTAACCCCACCCTAACCCGTTTATTTGGGTTTTTTTTCTATCAATGCGTTCTCTAAATGAACTTGAATTGCTCAACAGCAGATTCAGTGAGGCTGATGCTGGCTTTACTGTTTTCATGTTTGTTCTGTAAGCTGTGGTGGCAAGTACAACTCACCATGGCCGCATACTGAGCCTGGGCCTGCACAACCTGCTGCTGATACATGGGCTGCATCATCATCTGCTGCTGCTGAAGCTGGAGGGACTGTTGCACAGCATGTTGGTACTGTGGATAGTTGGAAAAAAATCTCCTATTGTAAAATTTACTGTACGAGGATTAGGAAGAATGACTTCAATGATGATGACATCACTGGAGGATAGTGGAATTACCTGGAGGTATTGGAACTGTTGCACATTAGCATGTTGCTGCTGCACGGCTTGCTGCTGCTGGAGCTGCTGCAGACGTAGGTCACCGGGTTGGAGCTGCTGCAGAACTCGATGCTGCTGACTGCTGGGCTGAGGCTGCACGGATGGCTGTGCTGAGCCAGGAGTGACAGCTGAGAAGACAGGTGCAAAATCAATTATTATTTATTTGGAAAAGCAAATACATCGGTTTTAATAAAGAACTCATAAACTGAGCTATAAGAACAGCACTATTACAATATGACTAAAACAAATCAGGTTGTGTTCTTAAGCTGCACGTAATCACGAAATTTGAGATCTGTTTTCTCTGACTATTCCTTTCATGTCCAACGAGGAACAATTGGTGAAGTTGCTGCAAACGGACATAAAAATCTGCAAAGTTTAACCAACCTTTTTGCCCATTGCTGACAGGTGCGGCAGGTACAGTCATCTTCACGGGGGTGACAGTGTTAGCGAGAGGCAGGGTATTACTGTTCGTTGCTTTGGGCCTCTGTCTTGGTGCTATTGATGTTTCTGTTGGGCCTACAGAGTCGGTTATCCTGACGAAAAGGAATTAAAAGTGGATTCAGTTTCAACAATCCTAAGTCCTTTATGTCTGATGTTAGGTTAGAGTTAATTTAAATGCTTAGTTAAATATCTTTAAATCAATTTTTTTTTTTACTGTGTTGAATAAACTTGCACTATTCTCTGCTGAAAAAAAGGAAAAGAAACCTAAAATAATGCTTTTGGGACTTCATTTATACTGTACTCAAAAATGACGACTGTGATCTACAACAAACCTACTGATGGCCTAGATGAAATCTGTTTCCATAGCTCATTAGTTGTTGCAAATTTATCCACATTAAAAAAAAAAAAAAAGTACCTGGCTTTTGTCATACTTTTCTTGGCAGCGACCTCACTGGCTGTTAGAGGCTCTGGAAGCATTGTAGGGATGGGAGAGTTCTAGAGAAAAAACACACAAACAACATGGTAGTCTGCACATGTCATGCAGATACTGATGTAAGGAGACACTGTCATGGATTTGTTTTGGAATCTTACAAACAAGTTTGGCACTGGACAATCTTTTCCAGCTAGTTTGAAGGCAAAGTAGGACACTTGGTAAATGTCTGGCCTCTTATCCTGGTCTGGTTCGAGCATATATCCTGCAAAAGACAGAATACGTGTTTTTTTCTGCCCTTACATAAAAAAGTTCTCATGTTGCTATACTCTCTTTGTCCACTTGGCAGAGCTATTTGTTAAATATACACTAATAAAGGAAGCTCCATGAGAAGAACTGAAAGGAGCTGAGAACCCAAACAAAGTAGACAGGTCTGGACTGCTTCGAACACTGGTTTTGTAAAAGGATTAAAATTAACCACAGTTAGAACACACTCATCAGACAAAAAATAAAGAAAAAACTACAACAATATTGCTGGTATCTAAAGTTTGTACATTTCCATGAAGTGAAAAAGGTTTTTACTTTATGCTAATTCTACAGGGTTTTCTCTGAAAACCCTGAAAGTGAAGACCTATTTTCATGAAGCAGGAAAGAATTCACATTAGGACGCCCTACTTACTGATCAAACAGTGCAACTTGAAGGAGAATTTGGAGTTATCTGGAACAATAAAGGTTCCGTCACATATGGCAACTTGACTTTCCCCAAATGGAAGCGAGAAGAAACACAGCTTGTACAACAAGCATCCAAGTGCCTGTGGAGAAGACAAACACATGAGGTTACTCCTTCAGCTTAATAGTCCTTGAGCTCTTTAATGAACAGGTAACTATCAGCAGATGACAGTGTGTAACTTTTCCACTATACCGGACACGTCTCTCGTTTCATTGGCTCACACAACCACTCACACCAAACAATAGAGATCGCAAAGAGTAAAGCTCCCCTGAGCATGTACATTAGAAAAACAAAGTGCATTTATTGATTCTCGGTGCAATTAGGACTCTGTTGAAGTCCGTTTGAGAGATACTATTTTACTCTGTGCTGTGTTACAAAAAAACAACATTCTGAGTTGTTATTATGGTGGAATCTTCCATCTTGCCAGGTTTCTGGAGGCCACAGTTTAACGTTGTTATCCAGTATTTTGGTACGTTCACACACACACTTATTCAGGAATCTATCAACCTACTAGTTTGGAAATATTCTAGTATCTCTAATGTGGTAATCATATTACAGCCTCCACCTCCATATTCCACCTCCCAGCCAGAATCTGTTCCATGTTTTGTTTGTCCCCTGTTAATGATTTCTTTGGCAATAATGTATGTTCATGTGAAAACATTTTATTTTTGTGAATTTTATTTGATGATGTAGTTTGTGTGATAGCAACCCAAGTGACTTTTGACTTTGCATTTAAATGTATACATTTTAACATTTGTACATTTTGTGTACACATTTTTTCCACTTAAAACAATCTGTTACATTAAAGTTTCAGTTGGAATTCAGTTGGAAAACCAACTTATTTCTGAGCCAACAGAACAACAAATGCAGACAACTGTCAGTTATCATGAGTTCTTCATAAACTGCGGCATCACATCACTGACACTTAAAAATCCGACTTTACTAAATACTTTATATCTTACAAGAATGTTGGAAAATGGGTTGATATCACAGCTACGAGCACGCCAGTGGATAAAGAAGAAAAGGGAGCAAGAGGGACAATTTGAGGATGCAGTGGCAATCAGGATGTTACCGAGACAAACAGGCATTGTGTCCCATTCACACAGAAACAAAGCAGGATGTTACCCAGATATCAGCCTTAGTGGTGATCGCTTTTCCCGCATACAAATTAATCATCTCTGGGGCCCGATATGAGAGTGTAGTGTACCTGTTGGATGGCAGAACAAGGAAGAAAGTCATATGACAGTAAGTGTTGGGATGATGCATTATTACTCATTTCTCATCAGGACTGGGGATTTTCCATCAAATAAAATGTTTAAAGAATCTTTATCTTGTCTTTCTGTAACTCTTATTACTAAGTGGTATTCGTTTGTGGAAACACAAGGTTTATTCTGTTGTTTGCCCAGCTGAACCTTGTCAAGCCGTCAAAATATGAATACACAGAAATGACAAGTCAAAAACATACTTCTTGATCTCGTCCTCCACAGCAGACACTCCCTCTTTTTGTGGCAAGAGAACCTTATGAGTGGCACTGCCAAAGTCACACAGCACATAGTTTCCTTGGTCATTCAACAGGATGTTTTCAACCTGGAATACGTAGACACACTCCATAAGAAAAAACAGTGACTCAGACAAACAGAAGACATGAAACATTAAAAAACACAAAATCTTCAATCACACACACAACACGACACCTTAACAAACAAAAAATAACAGAGGGACTAACCAAGGGGTAAGGTATGAACTGAAGAGAAGAAAAGACAGTGTTTGTAGGGGAAAAACGTGATGGCACAGAAAAAATGGAAGACAAACAGACAGAACAAACTAGAAAAAAAACACCAACAGGAAAGGCCGAGAGGACAACAATGGCAAAACATGCAAAAAATGAACACAAGATCTGACACAGAAGTTGAGAATTCAATTGAGTAAAGTACTTAAGGGATAACTGGGCTTGTGACAGCGACACTGACTGTCTCAGTCTGCTGACAGGCAGGTCAGGAGTAAAAAGAAGTTTTTGCACTCTCACTTTTCTCTCTGCAATTACTGACTGGGTCCACATGGACTTTTTGTGTCCCTGCAATGTTATGTAAGCCGTGTAGGCTGAACAGCAAACAGAGGACAGGCTTGTTCAACTGAAGGGGAGTGTTTAGAGCCAGGCCACAATGAAGCAGCCCCCTGATGGAGCACTGAGAAGATTTTAACCAAGCTGGGAAACTACCAACAGCCCTCCCAGCATCATAACAACAGGTTTGTTTCTGTCTTGTTGTTTGTCAGTGGTGTCAGAATCTATTCTACACATTTGGTAAGAATTATAGTACAACTTGTTCCTTACTTCTCCCAGTCTCTCTAGAAATATTGACCCTTTAAAACTTTTTCACAGGTAAAAACAAACACTCAAAAAAAAATACATTCCCCTTCCTGCACAGAGACATCACGGTGTGCATGTGTGTTTCATTTAGGCTGCTCCTTGTTTACAGGTGTCACACGACAGATGTCCCTCCTGCCACAACCCAGCTTCCCCTGTTGGTTGGTTGGTTTGTTTGTCTGTTAGCAGAAAGCTCTCAACGGATTTGATCAAATGTGCAACATGAGTGAGGTGTGGCAGAAAATTCTAGTGAATAATTGTTGGTGGCTATTCAGTTACCCAGGGAACCAAAATGACAAAAAAAGCATTTTTGTGTGCTACATGAATTTGTGGCTGTTTGAGAGTCCAGTGGGACAGAGGAAGAAGCAGATAAGGTTACAAGGCGTCAATATTCCCTCAAAGCTGTGCACCTGTGCAATCGCACACTGCTCGCACTTGCAGCACGCAAAATAATCAATGCAGCACATAAAATGAAATTCACCATAAACACATTAATTAATATCTAATATTAAATGTTTTATTTTATGCGCTGCATCGATTATTTTGTGCGAGTGTGCGAGCAGTGCGTGACTGCACAAGTGCGCAGCTTAGAGGGAACATTGCAAGGCGTGTTGGAGTGCTTTTAAACTTTCTTAACTTACACACTAGGAATTTATATTTGCTTTGGTTCAAAAAGGTGGATGTTTTCATGGACAGCCGAATAGAAAAAGAAAGAAGATGGCGAGGGGTGTCTGGTTTCAGCTATGCTCACCTTAAGGTCTCTGTGAATGACCGGTGTTTTGCATTGATGCAGGCGGGCTACAGCCTCACAGGTGTCACAGAAGATGTGGAGGACCTCAGCTTCACTGAAGCCCACATTTAGCCGTTGGTTCATCTGCTTCACCACCTGACCGGCTGCACAAGAAAAAGTGGTTGAACAGGCTCAGATTTATGAGTTACAAGTATAGGCTGCAGTCTGAAATCATCACTGACTAAGAACTGACAATTAGAAGCATGGTTATGACAACAGTTCATCAAGGAGCCACAATTCTTAAAGGAAAAATGGGCAATAGGACTGATCAGCTGAAACCAGGATATCCCAAACTTTATTTTCCAGGAATCCACTTTTTAGGAGGTACAAACCACCTTGCTGCAGCATCTTACATTTCAATTAGCCATTACACTTATTTGGTGAAGGCATCAATTTGCAAACATTTATTTTAGCTTACACTTTGAAACTAATTTCAAAGAATTAAAGGATTAAATGCATTAACGAGGTCCACAATTTGCTATACAGCTACTTAGTCTGAAACAGGCCTTTAATTTTTAATCAGCCAAGCATCCATGTCTTTATCTCTCACTACCATCAAATGGCTGGCCAAAAAAGCTTTTTTTAGCTTAGGCATTTGAGCCCCCAGCTACAGGGGAGAGTGTTGTACAACCACTAAAAAAAAAAGACAACCTGGCAGCGCACGATCCGGACCCAGAAAAGACAGGGGGAAACAATAATTATTGTTGTTAAAGTAATGTACATCTTGTGATGAATGTCCAATTACTGTCAGTGAGTGAAGCTCAAAAAGCCATATTCACAGAAGAATAAAACCAATCACATAGCAAGGTAGTATGGATTGCTGTCGTGCGATTCAGCTTTACCCCCAGGTTCATCCATTTCCAGTTCAGAATTATAAACTCTCAAAAACCCCTTGGTGCCTCTGAAGTTTCCAGACCAAATGATGAAACACTTCAAACCAGGCTAAACAGTTAGAAATACTGACAACTTAACTTGTTGTTTAAGCTGGGTAAGTTCTAACTTACTATCAAATAAATAAATAATCCAACAGAAAAGGTCATGTTTGCAGTTAACAGTAGGTTCCTTTACCGAGTCCAATTAGGGACCTTTCGACGAACACATTTAACTACAGATGGCACTCATCCATGCAGCAGGAGAGCTGTGACTGATACCAGAACAAATGACCCTGACTCTCACAACCCAACACGCTGAAGTCAAACAGGCTTCGTTCTTCAACTAGTACCAATTTGCATGTGAAATATCAAAACAAAATACCTAATAAAAAGGTACTTCATCAGCTTAACAATGTGTAATTTTGATTTCTCAATGGCCCTTGATAATTACAAGATAAACTGATGGAAGACAACAAAAATCAAAAAGCGTCATCTTCGAACCAGTACTGACCACCCGCTTCACCAAACTGTAAAATTGAGCAACCTCCAACCTGTGACAAAACTGTGTTGTGTTGACTTTTTAAACCCATGATAATTTTTTGCATTGTCCACCAAAAACCCTTACATATTTAGTATTTCCAAAGAGCAGTTCTACCTTTACAGTACTCCATGAGGATCAGCACCTCCCATACACTGTCTGACACGGCGCCGATGATGGAGTCCAGGTAACCCACGATGTTCTTATGGCCTGACAGTTCTTTCTGCAGGTTTGAAAAAAACGTGATGATCAGAAGAGAAAAAATTTAAACAAATGGTGCAAATAGTTTTTTGGGTTTTTTTTCCCCCATCTTTTTTCCCAGTGATCATAACTTTTTTCAGGTGATAGTGCACTAAACACAAAGCTGTTTGAAGAGCATGGCCTTGTCCCAGTCAGGTTTGTCTGCATTGAACAGTGTCTGGAAGTGAACCAAACCACTATTTTTCTGCATTCCCTGGCCAGTTGAAATTTGTCCCTCGAACACCCTGGCATAAAAGTGCCCCAAGTGAAAGCATACAAACCAGCGCATTAAAACAGCAATCTAAATTCATGCATGCTACTTTACATAGTTGTTGAAAAGTAATCACTTCATTGTTCTGTGAGGATTCTCAGAATTCAGCTTGTTGCTTGAAGTTGCAGAAACAGTTTGCCATGATAGTGGTAAACATTCTAGTTCTGGCGAGAAAAAAAAAATCACAGCTAAACCACTTAGATTGTGAAATTTTCAAAACAAAACAAACATTTCAAACATATAACCTCTCTAACTTTCGTTTTGCTAAATAAAATGTGGTCAAATCTGTGAACCCCCCCTGGATAGATGTATTTGAGAATAAATCTTGGTGAGCCAGAAACAGACCAAACTAAGCAATCTGTAGATGTGACTACATCATCACAAAGGAGATCCTACAAAAAAAGGAACATCATCAAGCTGGTTTGGGTCCAGTCAGGCCTTTGAACCCAAGCCTGTATGTGCCAACAACTTAGTATATTCTTGCATGCTTTTTATGACATGATGATATCATAATTCTACTAATTCTTCCTATATTAGATTTAGTCAAATCCAAACTCAAAAGTGTTTTTGTTGGCTGGTAAAAGCCAGCATCCAAGTAAAGGCTGCTGTGTGTTGTGAGAACTCAGTGCTTTGCGACTCCCTCAAGAGACTAGAGCTGTGTCAGTGTTTGAGTAAGTATTTATGTGGGTATGAAACTTTGATAAGACACCCCCTCCCACTTTCAGATTTTCAGGTAGAACACAAGACTGAAAAATCACTCAGTTTAACAGGTTCACTCTGATTCAAACCAGTAAGTCTTGTATTTTGTACGACACAGAAGTGAAGTCCTTCCGGTGGTATCGTGACTGAAACACAACTGTTTGTAAACACCATTCATTCCCAGTACCTAAAGTAAAGGCGTGCTGTGTTTCTCACTTTGGCAGCCAATGAGACAATGATATCCTCACCATGATAGTGATCTCTCTCTTGTAGACATTCAGGTCAGGAACATTGTTGACATACATCCTTTTGAGTGCACAGCGAACGCCACTGTGTGTGCGAGCCAGGAACACTACCGAGAAGCCTCCTGAGAAAAAAAGAACAAACAAAACAAAACCCTATCATCACAAAAATGCTTTCATGACATATCAATCTCAAATGACTTTACTGGAGAATAGTTACAGTGGTCTGAAAAAGTTTGTGACACCCTTGACAATTTCCAGTGTTTTCATTGGTAAACCGTCTCGAGTTTGGATCAGCAACTTCATTTTATGTATCAAAAAACTGACAGACACAGTCATATTTTTAGGAGTTAAACTAGGCTTATTGGACAAACAGAAGATGTGTAATAAACAATGAAGCAAAATTATTTAGGTGCAAAAATCGATTTGAATAACTTTGAAAACTTAGCACTGGTAACACAAAACTGCCTTGGTGAGCTTATCGAGCCTTGAACTGAATAGAAATGGGCATCCAATCATGAGAAAAGGTATTTGAGGTGGCCAATTGCATGTTGTTTTTCCTCTTTGAATCTTCTGTGTAGAGCGACCAATGGGGGTCTCAAATCAACTCCTCGCCCTTCAACACTGACATTTGTGCGACCACGCTCTCACATTCAGTTTCATATTGGCAGTGAGGCCAACAAATCTAGTGACGTATTGCCGCCCTCATACACAACATGACCACAATTGTTATCATCAGTTGCTAAACAGGTGAACCAGGAATATTCTGCTGAATTTGATTTACTGCTGATCATACTGTAGAGTCATTGTGAAATAAAATGGACAGATTCACTGTGTGTGTTTGTTTGCCAGCTTAATGAAGAATGCAGGGTCATCTCATACCAAGCCTGCCATTGTGCTGTACGATTGCCAGCACGGAGAGTCACTCTCGCTTCTTATTGGATTCTGCCAAGTCAAAATTTGCAACATCTTCCCACCTTCTGATTATTACTGGATATGAATCAGCTAATCAGAATGCTCCTTGTCTGACTCCTCCCTGACTGATGGCATTTTGGACTTTTATACCGCTGTGCCAAATTGAGCAAATGCAAAAGTAGAAATAAGTCAACTGAGGTCTCTGCGAGAGACAGTTTGAATGTCAAACTTCTCTATAAAAAGAACAATTCGAGAGAGCAGATAGAATAATCGAGACAAAACCTCAGGTTAAAAAGTTGAGTGCAAAGCTCCCAGCACTCCAGAGAAGGTTAATTTGCAGAAGCTGAATTTAAAACACATTATAATTCTGTGTATGATCACTGTGGAACAAAACTTCACCCTTTATCACATGTGCATATGTTGGGATCCTTTACTCTAGAGAGGTCGCCACAGCAAACTAAAGGGATATCCCAGGCAGAGAGCTTTTTTGTTTTCAGGTGGGGGGGGGACGACGACACCTCACAGCCTCCCAAAGACACCATGGAGGAAATGTGTGAATGAGCATAGACAGCTGTGTAGTGCAGCTGAAAATGATGTAAGTGAACATAGTGTTGACAAATGAACACTGATACTTATTCTGCAACTAGGGAGAAGGAAGCTTTTCCATTCTAACTGAGAAAACAGCACTTAAAATACTGTTAAGTTTGTCTTTGTTAAGGCATTATCTATCATAGCCATCCTTTTTGGGTGCTCAAAGGTGACAACTTGTAGAGGAGAGGCCAACAGGTGATTTCCCCATGTGTTTCCATCTAGACCAGGGGTGGGCAATCCTGGTCCTGGAGGGCCACAGCCCTGCATGTTTTCAATGTGTTCCTGCTCCAACACACCTGAA
>JAUESE010058783.1:3273-19670 GCA_032274725.1 Malacoctenus triangulatus
CAGCAATACCGAGGTCAAAGCTCAGAGTGCAAAATTTACAGCTGTGGCAATTCAATCCATTTTGTGGCTGATAATCAACACCAAACAGCTGTGTGACAACCACCTTTAACAACTGTGGCAAAATGTAAACTACAACAAAGTATTGTGAAATAGACAGTGAAAACTAAATATCATCTTTTCACATCCTAACTGGTCGGGCAAATGAAATGATGAAAACTGTCACACTGAGGAAAATAAAGTTTCGGGTCTGCTGGACTCCAGCTGTGCAACCTTCCAATCACAGACAAGGTTCTTCAGTGTGTCACTTTCCAGTGACTTAGGTATCTCTGTACTTGTGCTTGATCTTATTAGATAATTCAGCAGTATCTAATGTTATGGTCAAGATATGAATGTCTATCTTTCTATGAGTGAAGTTTTCTGTTGTTTCTATAAAAGTGCAGTTATTTTTTTTTTCTAACTGTTCACTTTGTGTTTTTCTGACCTTATTTGTTTATATTTTGTATCAGTAGCAAAATAAATGTAATCAAAGATGTATCTAAACAAAAACAAAAGCATTTAATTTTAACCACATCATGTAAAATTTTAAAGCGGCAAGCTCAATTAAAGCCATTTCAGAAATGCGTGGTCTGTGAGCTACCTAATTGAGCTGTCATTGAAGAGTTGATTATCAAAGTACCGGTAGTCGTTTGCTGCTGTCCTACATAAGAGAGTCCTGCAGAAGATTGTTTTTTTTTTTTTCAATTTTTTGTAATTTCCAGAGTGAATGAAGAGACATTGTTGATGTTAAAACAAATTTTCTTGATTTAACATTGTGTTCGTATTTATTATTTGTTATTATTCTGGCAGCTAAAGTCCCTTTAATTTACAGAAACTAATCTTTTTTCAGCACTTTATGCTATTCGTATGTATGTGTCTACTTGTTTTTGTTGAAAATATTGGATATATCAAAAAACTTCTTCAGGAAAATAGTTTGTAATTGAGCAGCCTACAATGATTTATAATGACCTGTTACTCATGAACTCTTTTTTTCAAATTTATTTGTCTCTTTTCTTTCTCACCTTTTTCCTGCTGTCAATGGCCTGCTGGATCCAGAGATACTCCATGCTCAGCATGTTTCTATGGAGATGCAGGGCCTCTGAGGTACGGGGCACCTCCTGAGCCAAACGATACTGTCGAGGACCTAAGAGAGGGACTGCAATTTCATAATGTCTTGTCACTATATGTTCACTTCAACATGTTTAACAACAAAGCCTGCGATCGGATTTTCTTTACACCTGGGTTGCCATATACCAATGGGAGAAGCCGAAACCAGTGCTGTGAGTAATTGGCTGGATATTAGCAGCAACTGTGGCACACCAAGATTAATAGCTTTGAGTGATAATGACAAATGCATTGGTTCTCATATGGGGGTGTGGATACTCTGGGTATTTGAAGACATTATGAGGGGTACTCGAAAAACTGTATAAAAACAATTCTTGCATAAATACTGTCAAAGTTATGTTACAAATATAGGTAAGAAGATGATCTTTTGAGGCATTTATCCTACTTTAAGTTTGTAATGTATAGTGTGAATTGGCTGGGATGAGAATAAGCACCAAATCTGAGGCCATGGTTCTTGACCAGAAACAGGTGGTCTGCACAGGTGGAGATAAGGTCCTGCCTCAAGTGAAGGTGTGAAGGTAACTTGGGGTCTTTTTGTATGAGTGAGGATGGAATGGAGCAGGAGATTGACAGACAGATTGGTGCTGCAGCAGCAACAGCAATGTGATGGATGTACCTGCCTGCCACAATCAAGAAAGAACGGAGCTGAAAAAAGTGAAGCTCTCAATTTAGTGGTCAATCTGTGTTCCCACCGTAACATATGAGATTCATCACACAATGGACTGTTGGGAAGTGTTCCAGGCAGGCCCCACTTGGAGAAGACCCCAGGGAAGACCAAGGACACACTTGATTTATTATGTCACCCAGCTGGGGTGGGAATGCCTTGCTAGGAAAAATTGTCAAGGAATGGGAAAAATCAGGGTGTCTTTGCTAAGAATGGTACCGCTGAACCCCGGCTGAATGAATGGATGAATGGATTATAGGGTCATAAAAATATAGCACAACAAACAACACAAGTTGTATACAGAATGTGCATTTTCTCCACAGGGTGGCAGGCCTCCCTCTTTGCGATTTAGGCACGAGATTTGTAGACTTTGATGGCCAGGAAAATTTACTGGTCCCAGATATTTTCATTAAATTGACCCCAAAAAAATGGGTGGTTGTCTTTGCAGTGTCTTGTTTTAGGCCCATGGACTTTGTAGAATGACGAAAAAATGAAGTCAGGCTGCAGAGATTCTCTTGATTATGTATTTGCAAGAGTTTCTCATCACCTAATGTGTTGGTGACCTTCAATAAAAGTGCCAGATGAGCCATGGATCTATCTCTCACTTTGACATGCTCCTACCTTTATGAGGCTGACCGTGGATTGGGTCGACATCTGAGGGACTCCATGTGGTGGAAGCTTCTGTTGTAGTGCCTATAACAGTCCCACCTGTATCACCAGGGGCGCTCTGTCTGTCTACATCCCCTCTGAGTGGACAACTCGGACCATTGTAAGGGGAATCATCCTTCTCTGCATTCACTTTTGCAACTAAGACGCAGTGGTCTCCTCCCTCTGAAAGCACCAAGCACTGAGCAGCTGCACTGACATCGTCAGTTCCATCTGACTTTCTCCTGGAACCATGGGGCTGCAAAAGTGGCCCGGCCTTAAGAAATACAAAGAATACACAAATTAAATCAATAAAGAGTTGAAAGGGACGCTTGCATAAGTTACTTACGGGGTCTGTAAAGTAAGGAAGAGAAATGATCCCCTCCACCCACTTTAAATGGGTCATGGCTCCGTCAGTCCCATTCACAACATCTTCAAAGTCCTTTCGTGCACGACGCACCTCGTTCCTTACCAAGTATCCTCGCGCACATGCCTTGCAAACGAAAAGAAGGAACTTTTGTAACGGCAAACAGCATTGAGAGAAGCTTAATGAGAGTCAATGCGACGGAGCGCAAAAGCTGCTGTTTTGTGAATCCAAAAATTAGACAAATAGTCGTTTTTTGTAAATCAAATCATGGCAGTAATATTATTAGTTACCTGAAAACGCACGACTGTCTGTATCCAGCTGGTTCTATCCATCGCTATGGTTACGTGAAAGAGTGAGCGGGAGTTTGACGCAAATCCAAACGTAGTTCCGCCGTCCACTTAAAAAAATAAAAGAATGCCCTTATATATTGTATAAAATACAATTAGAAACGTTATGGTTTTCGCTGAGCTTGTGATTAAAACACAATACGTAGCAGGCAACCTAATCTATTAAAGCCGTAATTTGTTGCATAAAAGCGTTGTTGTTGAAGCGGTGTCATATTGTGAAAATTTGCCGGCGGAAACTGACCCCTTATGTTTGTATTCCGTTCCCGCTGTGTCTCGGACCACATGCTATATTTACACGTAAAGTTTCCTGAAACCAACAATGAGCGATGGCTCCCATCAGAAGACCTTATTTCAGACGTGGGGCGCCTCGGTTACCCAGAACAAAGCTGTTCAGCCTAAAAAACAGTTAAACAGAAACGCTGGACGGCGCAAAGCAACCTCGAGTAGCACCGGTCAGGTATCATCAACACAGACTCCTCTTCGAAGTTCTGTGTGGACCGTCGTTGGTCAGGGGTCCAGGTCAGTGTCTGGAGAACCTGTAAGGAAAGAGGATTCCGTATCCATGCACTACACCGAAGAAGACGACGATGTTTTGATACTTGACGCTGTGTATGAAGCTGAACGGAGCCTGCAGTCCGATGTTACCGTCTTACATGACTTAGGATCAGAAATCACTGCTGTATCGCCCCTCCGCTCAGATGGGCACACGACTGTAGACCCCGCTGACTGTGACGCCACATCAGCTCAGGTATGGATCTACCCCACGAACTACCCCGTCCGAGAGTACCAACTAAAGATATCAGAGGCTGCCCTGTTCCAGAACACACTGGTGTGTCTTCCCACGGGACTGGGAAAGACCTTCATCGCCTCTGTCGTCATGTACAACTTCTACCGCTGGTTTCCATTCGGGAAGATTGTGTTTATGGCCCCGACCAAGCCTCTCGTGGCCCAACAGATCGAGGCCTGTTATAGAGTGATGGGGATCCCACAAGCGCACATGGCTGAGCTGACAGGTAATGACATCACGGTGCAAAACGCATCGTCACACCAGATGTTCCCTCGTTCGGCCACAATTGACGGACGGCACCTGCCGATCTTACAGGGAGCACAACAGCAAAGCAGAGACAAGAGGTGTGGAAGACGAAACGTGTCTTCTTCCTCACACCTCAAGTCATGGTGAACGATTTGGCCCGGGACACTTGCCATGCCCAAGAGGTCAAGTGTGTTGTGATTGATGAAGCACACAAGGCACTGGGGAACCATGCTTACTGTCAGGTACTCAAACCATTATCTCGTATTGATGGCGTTGCGTTAAATACCTGTTACATAGTATTATAGTTTTACAGTATTCAGTTTTAGTATGCTATATTACTATTAACTTGTTTGACCTTTATTTCCAAGGTGTTCTTTTTTTTAACAAGTTGTCCAAAATATTTTTGTCTTTGTTTTTGTGCAAAAAAAGCTCTAAAAGTACTTGATGGATTAAAAGTAATTTTCAGGGTGGCTGATGGATATTTTTTTTTTACAAGGGAAAGATGATTACATTCTGGTAGTGAACCACTCATTTCTTCTTCAAAAAATTAAGAACAGCATTACAAAAATAAATTGTGTCAGTGTGTGGCCACTTGACAGAGGGTTCAATTTAAAAGTTTAAACTGTGAGGTTGGGGGTGGTATTCTTCCAATGCAAATTTCACTTTCACAGAATCAACACATCCTGATACTTTGTGTTCATTTTTTGAATGTTTCTTCAGAAACATCTAACAGTACTGGGGAAAAATAAACACTCAAAACATTTGTTGCTCATTCAGGTCATACGGCAGCTCGGCAGTCAGCACCAACATATCCGCATCTTGGCCCTTAGCGCCACTCCGGGAGGGGATGTTAAGGTGAGACCAACACATTTTTGATGAAAGATTGTTTATTTTTTCTTCTTTTTATCTCAAAGCAAATACTTTGCTGAAACTGTTCCTAATTCCTGTTCACAGTCAATACAGTCCGTCATCTCTAACTTGCTCATCTCCCATGTTGAGCTGCGTTCGGAGGAGAGCCCGGATATTCAGGCCCATTCCCACCAGCGAAGTGTGGAGAAAGTGGTGGTCCCTCTGGGCAAAGCTCTTTCAGGGTACCAGGCACGTTACCTGCAGGTAGGCTGATCTGAACATTTACCTGTATTCGAATCCCTTCCATCACGTTTTTTTTCTTACATTTTAATATTTCTCTTCAGGATATTAGCTTTGTACACAATTTTTAAGGAGCTTGTGTTACTTGCAGGTCAATAAATACATGAGTTTGAGAACAGTTGCAGCATCATTTGGGGGTGATTGCAACAATTTAAGATACAATATACTCGAGTGTCAATTAAATGATTGTTAGCAAAAATGCAAGTTACGATAAGACTAGTCAATTATTTATCAGCTTTGATCAGATGACAATTAAAGAGCTTGATGAATCCAATTGATATACAGTAGGGCTTCATGACATGGCAAGAATAGAATAATTTACAAGACAATTATTGACAAGTTTTAATTCCATTATTCATTGTAATTAACTTTCTTACTCTTATATTGGCTTTTATTGTGCCTATTGTAAGTATATTCATTCGTTATGTGAAACTGGCTTTTGAGAAAACTGGCTTTTCAAAACCAGCATGAAAGAAACGCACCTGTAGAAAATGTATGTTTAAAGCTTAAATATAATTGTTTTTTTTAGACTATCAAAAATTTTTACCACATTTTAGCAATGCAGCTTTTTAAAACCATATATCAACAGTATTTTTCCATTTTTTTGCTTGGGCGGGTGGGGGGAGCTGCTATGGAGCTGGGCCCTTCTGTCCTTGGTCCTCACATCATGAAAGAAAGACAAATATGAGTATATTTCTATATAATTAGACAATTCACTGGACTCTCCATCTAAAATTGGGATACTTTTTTATCGTGCAAACTCAACTTAATGACCAACATGTTTGGGAGTTCCATGGTGTTCTTGGTGGTGTTTGATTACCTGTGGGGCCTCTTTTGAAAAGCTGTGTATGTGACATGTATCATGTGACACCCAGATTGCACACAGGTATACTTCTTTTCACTAATTATGTTGCCTCCAAAAAAACTCATTAAAGTCAGAGATTTTATTTGTAACAAAATAAGTATAAAAGCCAAAGGTGTGAATACTTTGTGAATGTAAGTTCTATTATCACTACGCTCTGCATGACCCAAAGCACTGTAACTCATATTCATCTAAGTTTTGTGACATTCAAAATGTAAAGTTTTCAAGACTGTTTGTTACATTAAATAGGTTTTAAAAATCTGTAGGTTTTAAAGGAACAGTTTCAGATGCAACTCTGCCCTTCGTCAGCCTGTGTCAGGGCATGGTTTTCCCTCCAAACTTCTCAGGGGGCATTCACCTGGGGGATGACATGAGATGGGGTTCTGTGTGCAAGCGGCGGTAGTGGGAGAGGATGATCAGCTGATGTATTAAAAACAGGACAGGTACCGCGAGATTTCACATTCAAGAATTCAAGAAACGAGTTTTTTTTTCTTTTTCGAACAGTTGAGGGAAGCAGACGGGAGTGTGATCATGAGCAAAAAATCAAAAAAATGTTCCTCAGCTGCTGGCCCCTGTAGCAGACGATGAAATCAACCCCCCAAAAAATCACTGGTATACACAAGGCACTTTTTATATGTTGGGCTGAAGCCACCCTGCAGCTTCACTCATCACTCCCCTTGTGTCACTTCTTTAGCTGTGGTAAGCAGGATTGCTGTGTGAAAACCTAAAACAGTGAAACCCCAGCAATCAATAGGACCTGTTGTTGTGGTGCTGTTACCTGAGTCCATTGTGTCAAAGGGCTGTATGGCTTTTTTGTTTGCTGCTGGGAAGCTGAAGCTGAAAGTCGTGCAATTAAAAATGGTCAAAAACCACTGACACTTTGAGTGTAAATAACTCATAGTGCTTGAGTTCCAGTTCACCATCATTTGTGTGATGTTACACTAAGGCTTGAGAAAATTTTTTTTGATGTTGTGGATTTTATAAAATGGAAACAGTATTATTAAAGTCGTGAATTAACATTTTCATTGCAGTGTCAAATAACTGGAGAATCATGGGAATTCACTGGTGTCTGTGCTATTTGAATTGTGGTATCATAACAAGCCTTTGCTTGATTGATCCAATAAATAGGATGAAATTTCCCTTTGTGTGCACAAACTCTGAAAAGACGTGTGGCCTGTTGTGGTTCATGTTATCAGCAAAAACAAAGTTTTCTTAAATGACCTCCTGATTCAAAGCTTACTTGCACAGAAAAAGATTAGTTTTAAATTTTCAAAAAAGAGGACACAAGCACATCTTTATTGAACAAAGAAAAACACTGAAGCATTTGTTGTTGCACTTTGAGCTTTCACAATACATCACATTTCAGTATAACACAAAAAAAAAACCCAAAGGAAAATGAAAGGAAAGGAAAAAACAAATTACATCCACTTACATGATGTTCCCATGTAACCATGCTCATAAAGGGAAATGACCTACATGTGTCATGGCTTAGCAACTGTTTGCACACTACTGTCACACACATAGTGTCACATTGATGCTACAATCATTTTATGCAAAAAAAAAAAATCTTTGGATTCGGATGTCTTGCTGTCAACATTTATCGTGGACAACCCTCTTAGTTGATTACAAATTTATCTGTGGTTACTTTTACTTTTTAAATGGTATGTCATCTTTTAACTTCACCGATCTTGTATTCTTGTATCAGTGAAAACCTTCACATGGCATTAATGGAGCATTTTTCCCAGCACCACAGAAAAAAAACAAAAACATTTAGGCCTCCCCTAATCACTCATAAGCATGAACCTTGTATACAGCTGGTATGTTGGATTTACATTTAGTAGCAAAGATGATGTTGTTAAGTTAGGTGTACATTTTTCACTAGGTGAGAGGCATTAAAATGTTTTTTTTTAGCACAACTATCTTTTCACCACATCTTGAGGTACAATCAAAGTAAAGATGTTCTCTGTGGTTCACTTTGAGTCTTGGCTGCTCTGTATCTACTCAGCAGCACAGGTAGATGAAGTACAATACTCAATACTTATCAACACTAAAGCAGAGTAGCAAAAACTACGAGAATGACATATGGATATTGAGGTATCTACTCAATGTGTGAACAAGACATAAGGAATGCATTTCACTGTTATCTTCAGAGAAAAGAATGACTAAGATCAACAAGTACTTTGTGATTGTCGTTCAGCAGTAACACTTTTGAGATATTCGGCATTTGGTTTGAAGAAGTGTGGTATTTGCTTGAACTCCCAATGCAGCTTTACATTCATGAACTTATGTGTCTATCTCTATCATCAGCATTTCAATCTGATTGTCACAAATTGTTTCAAGCTTTCCTAAATTTTGAAGCCAATAATTCATTGTACTCATTCATGAAACATGGTGTAAAATGTCCGTACATACAAAAGCTGAAAACGCTGTAAGCGAAACTAAAGTCAGATTCATAAAACTGTGTACTTGCACACTTTCAGGGCACTTTCACCGAATTAATCACAGTCTCCCCAGTTGTGTCGATGTAAATCTGCCTCATACCCTGCTCTTAACACATCCTTATTTTAGCAGAAATGATCAATGCAAATCTGCTCATGAACGATAACATGATTACTGGAGCCTGCTCAATAGTCTTTGTTCATAGGGAGTCATGAAAAAGTCTGCAGAAAGAGTTGGTGAATTGTTTGAGTCAGAAGCAGGGAGCGCAACAGCAGGGGGCAACTGCTGACATGGGAAATAGTGACTTTTTTCCTACTGGACACGAGATAGTAATAGACGCTTAAAAAACAGGGTTTATTCAAAATATAACTCTGTGAAAAGAAATAGACTTCACTGTATGTCTATTATAGATGACAGCCTGTCCTGAAAAGGATCTCTATTTTTCTGCAGAAACATATCACCCCTGTGGCCTCTGGTCAGTATTGCACAACACTCAAATTGAAACATACCTGTCTTGGTACATTTAGTCCTGAGAGACGAAAGAGAGTTTCAAATCAAATGTGTTTTGATTATATTAAAAAAAACTTTGTTCTTTTACTATCTGTTGTTGAAATAAGCCACACCTTCTGAAAATAGCACAATTTTAAACGAACAGAGAAAAATGCATGTATATTTGGATGGATGGTTTAGTCTCTGTCACTTGCTCCCTTTAGGAATCTCATGCAAGCCACAGTAATGCATTAGATTTCTACAATGACTATTGATTTCTGACGCCGCAGATGGTAGGTAAATCACAGCAGTACACGCTGCTTGTAGAGAAACATGATTTCACAAGAGTCTCCAGAACAGAGGGAGGAAAAGTCCCCCGGTAATTGCTCGTAGCTTTTGACAAAGAAAAGATCACCAAGATGATTTGTAAAGTCGGTTGATTCAACAAGAAAGTGGCGCTGCTGATGTTTTTTCAAAAATGCTGCAAAATTTCACTCACTGAAAATTCTCAAAAGTCATAACTTCGTTTGTCTGCGTTTGATGAACCATAATTACATTTATATAAACACAATGTGAAAAGCAGTTCCACAACACAGAGGTGGAAGGACAGACAACGGCGGCTGGCGCTGCCGTGCGACAATCAGCGTTCAGTTCACAGTCCGGTTTTCTTAAGAATTCTGGGTAGTCTGCAAAAGATATGATGCATTCAAAAGTTGGTATGCCACATTTATTTGTCAAATGTAGCAAGCATGACATGTTCAAACACCTCTGTGTTGCAGAGGTTGCCAATCCTCTGGTTGCACGGTGAGGCCCGCAAAAATAGCAGCATGGAACGCAACAGCTGGATCTTCTCGGTCACCGTGCTTGTCTGGAGCAACTCGGGAGTTGAATGAGTTGCATTTTCAAGCCACGTTCCGAATAGTGATGTTTTGAATTGATTCTTTTCTGCTCTCTCTCAAACTTCTCCATTGATTTGAGGCGCTTATGCCTTTGTCATTACTATAGTGACCAATCCAGATGTGCAATCACTGAGTGCTGGTGTGCGAATGCTACGAATCTGATTTTAATCACATGTCACGTGGAATGAACAGGAGAGCTTCAGGATCCTGTTTGGAAAACCATTTCGAATCAGAGCGTCATGCTAAATCTACAAGCAGGCATAAGTCTGTTCATCAATGCGACTTTAGCATGAAAAATGATTTATGCCAATCTTTTGAATATGCAACATATATAAATGCGACCCCTGGTCTGAGTTTTCTTCGCCTCCTGTTCCTAACTCACTGTAACTGCAACTGCACTCCCCTCAAACTGGGTTAGGTTATCAGAATCAGGTACTGGCCTTTCAACGATTGGGTATTCAATACATACCGCACTTTATTTTTTTGAAACAAAAATTGTTTGTACATTTTTGTTGTCCAGTGACAAAGAGAGAGTGGATGAGCAGTGACAGAGAGCAAGTCTCCTTGACAAACGACAGGGCAGATTCACTCTGCACTGACAAAACACTGGCTGTAAAACAAACAGAGGTTGCATGTCCACTGGGAGGCCGTTGATTGAAAGGCTGTTGCATGTTTCTGAAATCACTCGGTGTTCACAAAGTTCAGAACGCACCAAAAGTTCAAACTGTTTTCAGGGTATTGTGCTTTGGGAGAAGTGTTCCAGCTGTCTTCAAGCAGGATATGAACACTATGAGTTCATGATAGAGTGCAGAAGGCTGAGGACCGGATGAATTGGTGATTTCAAAATAAATGTGATGGGAAAATTAACAGAGGATAAAGTAAAAGGGCTGAGCTGTTTATTAGATGAATTTATGGCTCTACTTATTTTTTCTTAAAACCCAATAACTATCGAGTGTTATGAGGCTGGTGGTCAATTCAGGTAAATATGTGGACTGAAGATGACATTGCACCTGAGGTTGTAGCTGGGCTAGGGCAGTGTTGGAGGAGTCTTTATGAGGTTAAAGGATCCACGGTATGATGCTGCATTCTCCTGCTGGTCCTCAGCGACGTTCCAAGAACCAGATCTCATTCTGACGGTTGCTGTGAGCAGGGTTAGTGTAGCCGGCCACAATAAAGGAGTCATTGATGCAAACACCCGGAGAGTCCAGCAGCTCAGTCATGGCACTAATCTGGTTTATGATGGTCACTTCATTCGTGGGACCGCTAAAAGCCCTGCAAGATAAAGGAAGTGTTGATATAAGTGATGATATTACCTTTATGCAATGTGGGATCAGTAGGCTAGGTGCCCACTGAACCCAAAGGAAATTGTTGGCTGTCAAAAGAAAAAAAGGTGGCCTATTTATGGTCATCTCTACTAACCTTGTATATACAATGGTGGCAGGCCAGAGCTCTATGACAATCTCACCATCATCAGGTTGCGGGGGCTGGACCTGATGTTCAAGGGGAAGGTAGTATGCCACAGTGACATCGTGGGAAATTACAGAATGGTTCTCGTCAGTGCGAACTACTGTCACAATGGGCAGTGTCATGCCCAGGTAGTCACCTGGAAGACAATCAAAATAAATTGCACATAAATGAAAGAAACATTCCTTGTGAGTTTAGAATTGGACAGTACTTTAAGCTTGTACTCACCAATGGAGTTTTGCTGGCAGATGTATCTCATAATTCTCATAAAGCCATAGCAGATGCTCTGCTCATATGTCTCCTCACGCATCGTTATACAAGCCCAATGGCCCTTTTCATAGTGACGTTTCTCATAGAGTAGCTCGCCACACTGGGAAAAGTGACAACAAAAAATTTAATGAATTCCAACATAACTCAACACAGCCATGAAGTCAGAATTAGAAACTCAAACCATCTACTTTATATCCCAGTATCTTACCATAGCGTCCTAATCCTTCACTTCCGTATTAGTTTTGTTTAATCTTTATCAAGGTACATGAATATTCTCCAAAAATTGTGGCATGTTCACACCACAGCTGTTTTGGTTTGCTGACGTGAACTGAAGACACGAACTATAGTCTGCTTTGAAACACAGGTGTCGGCTCTCTTGCAAATACCCTTGTGCACTTCATGCTGTGCAAAGATAGCAGACTGTGTGGCAGGGCCACACAACACAGACCAAATAGGTAAAGCGACACACAATACATCTCTCTATATGTAACCACAGAGACATAATGTCATCTCTTACTCCCTCAAATGTGTGAATGGGGTTTTCTTCTTACTCCTTTTTTTTCACCCATCTCGACAGAGTTTGTCTCAGGCAATGGCGGCACAGATGACCAGCTGGTTTAACTGCATCGCCTTTTCAAAGGGGGTTCAGACTGGCTCACTTTCACACTGTACTTGTGAAATTACAAAGCAAAATGATGTGACATTTGTTGGATGTAAGACTGACTTTTTAAAACCAGCTTGCTTTGGATGTACTGCTGTTTTGCCACCCACCCCAAGAATAGGTCACCACACCTGTCTTTTTTCTTTGCCTGGAGTCTCCCGCCATGCCTTGAACTAATTAGCTAAAGTTAAACCAATTAGCTCTTTTTATTTATACAGTTGCCTAAGGAGCTTATTGTATTGGGTGACATGAACGTCATGTCTAAAATAAGTAGCTGAGTCCAATTCTGAAACTATAGCTCATATTGATACCAAGCATGGTCCATATTCAGTGTCCAATAAATGGCTTTCTTATGGCTTATACACATTTTATTTGTCTTGATATAATGAAAATGAATTGGGAAATACAAGCCTGCAGTGCAACGCTTCAATCGGAATTCACCCCAGAATTGTAGTTCAGTGAGTGTGTACTCCCCCACGATGCTGACATGAGCATGATGAAGATGGTCAGATCACAAAACATTCTTGCAGTTTCAAAATTAAACAGGGTTACTTCGAATCCAGTCCAAATCCAGTGAATGATGGCCTCAAATAAAATTAATTATAATTCATTAATTAGGAGCTACTCTGCCAAGTTAAAGGTATACTTACTTTGTTGCAATTTTATACTTTTTCTTTTTGTAATTTCAAAATTTTCCTAAGACGCATTAGGGAATAAAATTTTAAGAGGAATGCACCAAGTGCTGCAGCACAAAAATGCACCCTTTATTTTATATTTGCGTTTTTCTGTTAGCAATCTGACCAAACATGAATTGTCCCGAATCGAATGACTGGTCGAGATTTGTGTCAATCATCCGTTACCCCATCAACTCCTCTCCTCCCTCCCCCTCCAGTCACCGACCGCTGTGTCCACTCCAGCCTCACAGAGCAGTAGAAACGGCTTTAATAGGTTTGAAAAAAAACAAGACAACACATCTGAGTCTCCTGTCTTGTTGTCACTCCCAGCTAAACAGTTTATGGATGGGTTCTCTGACGGCTTGAATAGAGTTGCTACAGCACCACAAAACGTTGGTGCTTTGCTGCTGCTGGCCATCATAGCGTCCCCGGGCCAACTCTGGCTGCGTTTATTTTATATGAAAATAAACGGAACATTGCGCCCCAGCATCTATTATATATGTGGATGGGTATTTTTTATCTGAAAACAAAAGGGGTCAGGCGTAGGTGTGTGTGTGAAGAAGGGAGGCAGGACTTAAAAGGGAGGTGGGACTTAGGAGGGAGAAGGAAAGCTCGGTTGAGGTGCGCTGTGCAAGATCGGTAAGAAT
The DNA here is from genome assembly GCA_032274725.1 of Malacoctenus triangulatus. Taxonomy (NCBI): domain Eukaryota; kingdom Metazoa; phylum Chordata; class Actinopteri; order Blenniiformes; family Labrisomidae; genus Malacoctenus; species Malacoctenus triangulatus. Next base: position 17,045 of record JAUESE010058783.1, read on the forward strand.
ATCTTTAAGCTACAAATTTGATGTCAGCAAAATTTCTAGACCACTGGATGCCCAGTAATTAATGTCAAAAGATCATTCACAGGGATTATTATTTGATCATTAAGGTATTTTGGTTTTTATTGATAACATAGAATGGTTGCACATAAAGGAAAATTGTGGTAGAGCAGAGCAGCAACTATACTTTCATGTCTTGGTTCTCTATTTTCATGACATGGAGTAGGTTAATTGTTTCATAAACAAACAATATCATCTGAGTTTCAAGTCAAATTACTATGATGACCCCACCCATGCTGGGCAGGAACAACTTTTTGACATGGAAAACAACCTAAACGATGTATAGTAGAGGATGTGCATGTGAAGAGTTTGTCATCTGTTGAGCTTTCACTCAATTTTGCATTTCTTTTTCTTGCTCTGCCTCTTTTAGTGATGACACAATTGTATTATCGAAAGAGGCTTTTTAACAAATGTTTGATCTGCCATGTTCGAGGTTTGGTCAGCCAGCTGTCCATTCAGCAAGAGTGAGGGCTGGGTGTTCATCAGTTATGAGATATAAAATACAAGAAATTGTTCTCTGCATATGTTTCTGGAATGTATTGTTAAACAAGCTCCATTGTGTGTAAATAAAATTATATACTCTAACAATAATGAAAAAATCCCAAATTTAAACCATGTATGCTGAACATTTCTGTAAAGTGGGTGACATATGGGTGGATTCTTTTATTCCACCAATCCTCAAAAATTAAAAAAAAACAAAACAAATCAAAACAGACAATCCTTGAATAACAAAGAAATTACATAATTATCTTAAAAACAAGATTTGAATAAACAGGAGTTATTTGTGACATACAGACACCCACCCACACACACAGACACACACAAAAGTCAATGCAAGTGTTTCACCTTGCATTAGCAAACACTGCAAGTCCTTCAAACTCTCCTTATGTCCCTGGGAGTTCATTCAAGTTTATACTCTAAGTACATGAGTCCTGGCATGAGTGTACTAAGTAATGACAGATGATTCTTGACAGTTGTTTTTGTTTTGGTAATGAAAGTCAGACTTTACCTTTTCTTTGCGTCCAAGGATCGTAAAAGGGACGTGTTCCCTGTGGCTGCGTCCTTGGTTGTTGCTGGTCAGCTGCTGGATGGGTTCAGCCATGTCTGTTGAACAGATAAATTGAACAATGCATGAGGAGTTTGAAACGGGGCTAAAATCGTGTGTTGAGACATGTAAAAGGATTGTGAGGAGATGTTTTCTGCTATGTTTGTGTTGGACACAGAGAGTTAAGTCACTCACACTCTTCTGCAAATGCCAATATGGGTCAGCTGCAGACGCATACATATATTTTAATAACACAACATATCTGATTGTTACTGAATGTTGTGCTCAGTGTTTTAGTAAAGTTTGACTTTTCATGTGCTGTGAAACTATGCCTTTCTGATGCAAAGAACTGTTAAGTACGGTAATTGTAATGTCTTGTCGACCGTCTAAATAAAATCGGGTTTTATCCTAAGATAGGGCTGAAAAAATCACTAGATTATTTTTTTTGCATTATTCGATACTTGTGGCAAATCCCACAGTGTACTATGGCACACAGAATCCTTATAATGTTCTGGTTTAGTGACAGGTAAATCTTGACAAAAGAATCCCATTCTTGCTTCAACTACAAATGACCCCAAAAGTAAATTGTCTAACACAAATGAAAAATCGAGATACAAATGTTTGATAAATACTATCATATTTGTCAGTTTATATAATGATATGATTGAGTTTTTTGACCAAACAAAATTCACTTGTCATGACTCCAATACACAGTCGGCATAAATGTGAAGATGAACTAAATTAAGAGTTGTGTGTCATATAGATCGTGTTTTTCTTGTTTGAAATTGGTTTTGAAGAGTATTTGAGAGGCAAAGGAGGTACAAGTACTCGGCCTACTGTAGTCCATGCTTGCAATAACAGCATGCATCAAAAGGCAAACTCATCTGTTTCTATAGCAGCACCTTTAGAGTAGTTGACGCAGAATGATCACTGGCTCATTTTTTTTCTCTGTATTTTCTGACAATTGGAGATGTAACATTGTCCCACTTTAATGTGTTTTTCCTGTCCTACTTTCAATAAGAGTTCCACACCACCAACAACAAGGGACAGGATTGTCTGTTCTGATGCATCTTGTTGACCATTATGATAAACAAAGATGTTGGTTTGCATTCCAAAAACAATGTGTTATTGACAGAAGATGTGCTTCAGTTAGTTCGCTTGGTGTATACTGCCGTCAGTATGGACCAACTTCTTCTCTTTTGCTGCTCTTTGATGTGGGCTCAAACTTACAGGAGCTGTTCAGGCTTATTTGGTCTGAGGTTGGTTTTTTTTAAATAATATATTCAATGGTGTTCAAGTTTGTTTTTTTTCTACATACCTTGTGGTCAAAATCTGAACCTCTAACCCTATTTTATCCTTAAAGGTTCGATATGTAATATGACAGCAAATGACGACATCTAGTGTTTACATTTTGTAATTGCATAAACCGAAAAATAATAACAGCCAGCGTGTTGCCAGGTTTCCTGCGGATAACGTCCGGGACTCTGAAGTAGCTGGTTGTTATGCCGACTCCGCCATTTTGCCGTA
>JAUESE010058792.1:0-19665 GCA_032274725.1 Malacoctenus triangulatus
TGTGTGTGTGTGTGTGTGTGTGTGTGTGTGTGTGTGTGTGTGTGTGTGTGTGTGTGTGTGTGTGTGTGTTGCTGACCATTGAAGACAGCCTGTCCCTTGGCCAGCTCCTGGTCCATTTCGATGATGTATTCCTCCTTTGTGAAGCCCCTCATGCATGGCGATGAGCGTTGGGCCCCTCCACCCAGAACGACGACCTGCCGAGCCAAAGAAAAGAGAGGTGAGAGGGAGCAGGGAGAAAAACTCCAATGACCAGCGTGTATGTCAGTCGACATCATGTTACGACAGCAAAGGCTGTTTCATTTTCTTTCAGCTGAAGCTTCAAATCCTCTCAGAGTAGAGAAACCGAGGTCTGATAAATGCTTTGAAACTGGAAGCAACAAAATGTTTTTTTTCTGCATCTTTTTTCTCTAATTTCCACGAAAAGCTGTGAGCTGTAACACAGAGGCACAACTCATCACTGTGGCTTTAATCAGCTGTTGAGGAATAGCTTTTTCGTGACACCTCACAGCTTCAGAATACAACACAATTCAATGTGTTCACAATTCAATTCAATGTTGCGTGTAGCAGGTAGGTTTTTTTTTATAGGAAGATTTAATCTACAGTTCTACAGTTTCATTTAGCAGACGCTCTTGTACAAAGCAACATACAACACAAGCAAGAATTTAGACAGCATAATCGGATTCTGCATTACCATCAACAACTGAAAGACATGACTGACTTTCAAGTAGTGGTCCCCAAACTAAGGCCCAGATACAGCCCGCCTCCACATTTGGCCCAGCCTCTGAACAATGCCAGAGATGCATTGTGACATTTTTTTCAGTCTGCCCACGCTAGGGATATAACGGGTACCGGGATTATAGCAAACCACGATAAAATTCTAAGTGACAGTGATTACCGTTTATGTTTATCTTTACCTCAATATCGTGGTTGATTACTGGGATATGTAATAACAGCCTCGTTCAAGTCTCTCAAGGGACTCGAGACTGTGTTTTGCGTGAATACGTAGCTTGTAACACAGGCATCGTAACCTAAGCATGGCAGAAAGTGCAGACAGCACGCAGGACATTTACCAGCCCACTAAAAGGAGGAAATTCGAGGTCTGGGCATATTTTGTTTTGTTTTGTTTTGTTTTTTCAGAATGCAGTGGTACAATTATCCTGGCTGCAGAGCAGCAAGAAAAAAGTTGCTGCGAAAGGCAGTAACACTTCAAATCGACTGGCCATCGCTGTGACCGTCACCCACAGCTTTACAGCCAATGAAAAACAGGCAAACTAGCCCAAATACATCATGTGAGCGACATTGGCTTTGGGTGATAACTTGTCGATGATGAAGGCCAAATTTCTGAGCAGCATCCATCGTCTTAAAATGCAGCGAAGTTTTCCGTTTTCATTTTGAGACACTTAGGAGCTACGAGTTGAGCAGCTACTAGCAGTTTCAGCAGCTGTGTTTCTAAGTGTCTTCAAATGACATGGAGCCGAAGGCAGCCAGTCTGCTGTTGGCTTTTTGCTGCACAACTGCAAGCTGACACAACGTAAGGCAGCATAAAATATAAATCAAAAATATAATCAAGATAACAAATTTTCCATATGTTGCATCCCTAGGCCACACGAATGCTAGACTAGCCCCTGTCATATAGACCAGACTAATGGCGAAAAGGTTAGGTTATTTATTTCATAAATAGTGTTATTTATTTCATTAATAGTGCTATCATTTATTTTCTGACTTTTTTTGTGAAGGTCCTGGGAAGGGTTATTAATATTTGGTTATGTGTGGCTTTCTGGAAAACAATAAATGTTTAAGTTTAGGCACCTCTGCGGCCGTCACACTTTTTCTGTTACAAACTGACCGCGGCTCCCATCAGGAAAGGGAAAAATTATGTGGCCCTCACGGGAAGAGGTTTGGGGACCCCTGCTTTAGAGGGTCAGGGTCATCTAATCATTCATTCTAATCACCACCCTTACATGTCATAGTTTGAATATTATATTTTATTGTTTGAAGTTTACACAGAAAATAATGTTTGAGTTTGTTTAAATATCAGTGACAGGATCTTCACAACATGTCATTTTTTAAAAGGATGACAAAATCATTGTTTAACCTTTTGGAAAAAACAAAAAGTATTTTCAGTTCACCAGTTGTATGAATGCAGTTCATGCATCACTCGTGTCGGACTGAGGTTCTAAGAAATTATCCCAATTTGTTTGAGAGGTGCTGTTAAAGTGAATATAAGCGCTGGGAAAACGGAACAAGAGGGAAGCAATTAGCACAGAGCAATGATTATATTTTCCCATGTTGTCTACATGGGGCTTGTTGTGTTTGTTTTTTGCGACAATAGAGCAAAAAACAACTGTTGGGCGTCAAAAGTGGAATGAGCCCAAGTTCAGCAGCAGTCTAAACCAGGAGGCCATTATTAATCACTGTGAACAGCAGCAGACAACTGGGTCAATTAGTTTGGATAATAATGAGCATCTAAACATTTGTTGCCACTGTTGTTTGAGCGTCAGCCCAACATGAACTCCGCCTCCCCCTTCCTCCACCTCCTGTCCCAGATATACACTGACACAAACACGTTCCACACAGCATCCAAGGGTGGGGGTGGAGTGTTGTTCTGCTGTACCAAGAGGGATGCTGTGATTTGCTTCCACTTAATCAACCCAAAAAACTTAAAACCTCCTTTTCTTTGCTGGCCAGCCCAGCGTGAAAACAGTGAAACTAGCCGCAGATTCATGGTGAAAAGACAACACTGGGAAAGAAGGTGAAAAAAAAAGAACCCTCTGCAGGGGGCGTCTTTCATGAGTTATTCCAGGGCAAAGTTGCACAGGAACAGCTCCAAGGCCGTTCTCGGGGAACAAGATTAGGAAAAGAAAGATTGTTTGCTCCAGGCAGGACATGTTTTGTCTGCCTAAAGGCCTCAGCAGGTCTCAGGACAGGCAAAAGGGGCAGAGGAGGGAGCAGAGAGAAGCACCTCTGCATTCGTCAAGAGCCAGAAGACGAGGACAACTACAGTGGCTGCAGAGGCTACTCATATTAGCATAAAGATGGGGAAGTAAACACACATAGCAAGACTCCACTCTGATATGGTTTGTATGTAGAATGCGAAAAAGGCTTTGCTGGTGACATTTACGAGAGAGCGGGGGAATGGGGGGGGGGGGGGGGGGGGGTTACAAAGTGTGAAGAGCCTTAGAGGTCATGCCAGGGCAGAGGGACTATTCTAGTACACCAACTCATGAGGGTGAGAAAAAAAAGAAGCATGTTCATTTTCTATAGAAAACTGAACAGAATTCACCTTGGAAATAGGAACTAAGAATGACAGTGTGCCAGCTGAAAATAATCAAATGTCAGAAATGGTTGTTAAGCAACTTATTTACTTGTACACTGACTGGACATATTCATGAAGGAAAAATAGTTCATGTCGGCTTGTTGAAGGTCCTCAATACAAAGTGTCCTTTTATGTTGAAAAACATTAGAAGGGAAGTGAGAAGTGTCTCGATGAATAAAATAATGTTACCACTTGGTAATTACTTATTCCTGATTGAACTAAAACAGAAAAAGTCACACATATAGATCCTGGGGCACAATGAGGTTCCACCTTGTTGTATATTTAAAGTCTAAATGAGTAAATATTGATAAGGCCTCACTTTCCAAGATTGTTGACCTGTTTTTTCCAAACATCAACAGCCACTGACTTTTGAAGCCGTATTGAAGAAGGTATAAGCCATCTGTTTTCTTGTTGGCATATTTCAAAGTAATTCAAAGTATAAAGGATAAATCAGCCATGCCAAACTTTTTTCTGTCTCAGAGCCCTGGCTTCTTTTACAATCTGTGATTACTGTGGCATCACCATTATATTTAAACACTGATGGATAAACTGACCATCCAAAAGCCAAAGCCTTCAAAATAAAAGAAAATGGACAGTTTCCCATGTCTCTTTGGACTCTATCACAATGTTTTGAGGTAGTTGAGCATTGCAAAACATTCTTGTATCTGGAGGGTAGCTGGCTTGGGTGGCACAGTGGGAAAGGTTTGAGTGACCATTTGTCCCCTCCCTGGTCACCACCAACAAGGGCCGTTGAGGGCCACTTCCCTGACTGCTCTCATACGAGGTGTCAGTGCAGTTCACATTGGCCGTGGCTCAGCTGGTGAAGCAAGTTGGCCCTTAATCCAAAAGGTTTTCGCTTCCATCTGCAATTTCCCCTTTGTAGTGTCCTTGAACACTGCAACACTGAACAGCAAGTGGCTCCCAGTGGTGTGTGGAGATGCTGCCATTGGTGGTGTGTGAATGGGTGAATACCACATAGTAAAGTATTTTGTAGACTGCTGAACCCATGAAACAGTGCTATAGTAGTGGACTCCATCATCTACCACCTAGTGAAGGTAAATTATGAATAGAATTGAACAGTTACAGAGAAAGATTTTCCCCTACGAGGATCAATGAAGCAAAAACTTCAATTATTATGATGGTTTAATTAAATTTCTCAGAGCCTACAAACAAACAGCACCTTCTGGTTGTGAACCAAATAAGGGGTTGCCATGTTGTCATGGTTACATCTGAAAGAGTCAAAAGAGCCTCTCTCGCACCAAATCTGTTGGGAAAACCTCAAGGGTGGGTGCGATACCAGAACAACTGAGTGATCTTGTGAATTACTCCAGCCCTTTAGTCTGTCCTCAGTTCAACAAGGTAACATCACAAGTTGTTCTAGTGTCTCTTCTGTAGTCTTAACAGACTGAAACAAGTCACTTCACTGTGTAATCTTACTTCAGTAAACACAGCAAGAGAGTGAGGCGATTCCTACCAGCCTTCAATTCCTCTTCAGTTCAACGAGGATGAGGGGGTCTGCAAGGGCCAATTCTGGTAGAACATCATGCTACTGTGAGGTACTCAAGCATCTCGTCTGATCTTTCTGGGAGGGAAAACAATGTAGCATGTCACCTGACCACCTCTCCTCTTAGCCTTTAAAGTTACTGCAGAACATCCAGTCTGACATGAGGTCAATAAGATAAGAAGCAGTGGGTGTCAATAGTGGAAAATACTCAGGGCGCATCACCCTAGGAAGAGTTTTGTTTGCCACTAACAAATGTTGAGGAAGGGAAAACAATATGGACAAAAAGATGGGAAAAAAATCAAACATAAGTGACATTGCAGTCACTTTCATCCTGCTGATTTTATGAAGATGAAAAAATTCCATTGGCTTGCCGAAAAAATAGCAGTCAATTCAAATAATTGTGTCCAAGCACAAAACTGTGACAGGCCCATTTAGGCCTCCACTGATTTGAGGCCCTGATGTTCCAACAAGTTCACTACAATAATTACAGCCACAGCAGGTATGTGACAGTGGCTGTGAAAAGGAGGTCTCCGAAAAAAAGATTCAATGAATGTTTTGACGCGGCGGATGACAATGTCATTTCTGAGAGCGTCAAGGGAAGCTGTCAGCTGGAGGTTCACTGCAGCACACCAGCACACATTGCAATGTGTTTGGGATTCAGTGAGGCCATGCGACCACGACCCCTCCAATCCAACACAGGGGCGCTGTGCTTGGAGCCGAGGCCACCTCACCCGTCCCTCTATCACAGGCACGATGCCTCTGTGTGACCAATCATGATGGCACCTTAAAAACTGAAGGATGATAGGAAGAGTAGAGTGAACATCAACGAGTGGATCACACTGACAAGTTAACCCTGAAAATTCAGTTCAACTGAGTGAGGAATGTTGGAGAACAGTACATCTGCCACACTGACCCACTCAGTGACATGTGTGTGTCCACCTTCAGCTGGAACACTTCCTTTGGTCATGGTTTACCCTGCTGCTCAGTTCGTCTGTTGTTGCTGATGATGAAATATGAAATAGATATAGACATGTCAACCACAGCTTCAGATCGAATGCTGTAACTCTTGGTCCAATCGGAGCTAAATTTCATGTTTGGGACTGTTAACACTGTTCTTTCAGGTTCTTTAGCCTTACTCAGGCAGGCTCAACCTGGTTAGAGAACAGCTCCTTGAGGTGAAGTATCTGGTACCTGATAGTCCTCCTAAGACCTCCTCAGCTAAATTTTCAAATGAGCTGGTTTGACGTCACAGACTGCAAGCCGCTGATTGGTCATAGTGACATCTGCAGAGCTGTCATGACAGTACCTAACAAAATATAACCTACCATTTTTACAGGCAAAAGGGTGACTTAAATATACATGTGTAACGTTTGTTTTCATGCAATTATAGGTTTATAATCAAAGAAAACATTACAGACTGTAATAAAAATGTGAATAAAGAATTGATGTCTATTTCTGAATTCAAAATCCATAGCACAAAAAAGGTAGTGTAATGGAGGTATGCGCTCTACCGAGTTGCCTTGGACTTTTATTTAGTTTTCCCCCTGTCAGGTCAGAAGTCATGCAAGGGGACGGTAAAAAGTTTGAACTTGTGGGCAACTTGAAATTGCAGTCATTGGAAAGTGAGGCGTTTGGGAGTTCGGCTGCAATGTACCACCTGCTGACAGTTTGCAGTTGTGCTAACTTTGGCAGCAAATGTCCTTTCGTCAACACGAAAAAGACACAAGTCAACTCTCTGCATATCTCAAGTATCTGCTTCTGCTATTTTCACTGGTGAACAAGGCAGGAAATTCTTCATTTTGATCAAAATAGAATAAATATCCCATATATTTGTCTGCATCACACACGTTTGACCTTCTCTCTGTAAATCTTTAAATGGAATAGAGCGATGCAGTTTTCATCCAAAAGCATTAGCCTGCGCAGCTGTCAGTGAGTCACACATCCAACACGTCCTACGAGCCCATTCTTTTAAAATGGATGCACATTATCCACACAAAAACATTCAGGTGATCTTACCGAGCGTGTAATGCAATTAAAATCCACGGTGCAGAGCAAAGGTTAAACACACCTGGAAGCTTCAGCCTACTCCTTTACACCTCATTGGTTCAACTGTGTCTTCTCTCCGAGGCATGTACACAACAATAAAGAAAGGCATCAAAGGTTGAATTTTCTAATCTGCATACATTGAAAATCAAAAATTACACAATTAGCAAATGGGAGGAAAAAAGAAAAAAGGTCAGTGGACAGATAATCCGAGGGGTTGGAAGTATTCTGAGTCACTTCACAATTAGTGACACAGCAGATAAAAATCAACCCTTCATTAGCTTACACCAAGCTCTTCCTCCTCCTGGTGTGACTAAGGGGCAGGGGGCTCATTATCTGCACAGACCTAAACGATGCATCTGCTCGTTGCTGTTAGCTGCTGCATTTGCCTGCCTGCACGTCACACCGCGGTGATAAAACACACCGGAATCGTAAACCACATTGCCACACTGGACACTCGAACTTCACAAAGCCCCATAACCCCAACCCCCTCCCCCACCCCCCACGACACCCCCCACCCCTCACAAGGCAGTACGCAGCCCCCTCAGCGAGATGATCAAAGGCCTGACAAAGCGCTACAAACAGAAACTGCCGAGTAGCAACCGCCGACAAATCAGGGGCTTTCAGGGATTCCAGGTAAGTCCCGGAGTGCACTGACCCTGCTGTTCTGGGGGAACGCATCAGCGCTGGGTTTACTTTAGGGCCTGACCTTTCACCCTTTGGCACAGCGCAATGCAGCACTGTGCTTTCTATTGATTTGTGCTCACAGAGAGGCCTGCGTCCTTTTGGCTTCCATTAAATCCTGCTTAAAGTGCGTTTTACAAGCTCCAGCCAACCTTGGAAGCTCATGCATGACAATTTCCCTGCACAGTATGCGCCACAGAACCGTGAGCTTGACACAAACCATGGCCCACACGAGTTCAATGTTGCAATCGAATGACACAACAGCAGAAAAAAAAAACACTAACATAATGAAAATGACCAGCCTGGTGTGCACATACTGCCAATACACACCGAAACTGACCAAATAATAAAATGATTATCTCTGTCTAAACTTCCAGACAACCATTCATGTTCAGGATTAAAGTCTAACTGTTGCTTTATTTTGTTTAACTGACAATCACGGTATTTCATTGTGTTTGTGTGTATCTGCGAGAGGAGAAAAGATTGTTTGGCCTAAACAGGTTATTCTTCCTACACTGAGAATTACTTCTGAAACTAGTATGTCATCATTGACAGCAGCTCAGAGAAGGAAAATCAGGACACTTGATATCGTCAAGGCAAAAGGCTGATCTACTGCTATTGGTAGATGGCTTGGTTTATTTAATATGACCACAACAAAGATGGCGGGTAGGCGAACTCATTTCAGATCAAGCAGGTTTTCAGTGGGGCCGGTAAACACAAAACATTTTACTTTTACATTTTGTGGGGGGTTTATAAGCAAAAAAGTCATTACACCACAAAAACACATTTTTCAGCGTTTAAACAGCTATAGGTCAGTTAACTTTGACTCAACCTCTTGACCAACAGTATGGCTGCTTTCTGCTGGTCAGTTGTGGTTCTTACAGATATGACCCTGTGGTAGTCCAGTTTTAGTCAATGATAAACAACATGGATCAGAAGAGTCACCAAGACTCAAATATTTTTACTGAAAATTTTTGAAATTGATGAGGTTCGCACATGACCGCACTCGTAATTTTTTCGGTTGGTGCCTCAATGGATGAATCAGAGCTTCCCTGCAAGTGGAACATCGGCTCATCTGTCAACATTCTACAGCCAGAAGCCACAACCTTTCCTGACGCAGACACTGGTCTTTGTGTTCACCAAGGTGTTACCGAAAATGAAAAGTGAACATCCTTGGCAGTCGCAGGTCACCATGATAGGGTGACTGAGTCTGGCCAAATCATTCAAGCTGGTAAAATTATCTCTGTCAGGCTCAAAAACTTCTACATGTCTCGACTCGGACGATGGCCACTTCAGTGGCCACTTGGGACCAATAATTCCTATTCACTCGACAGCTATTGATTTAGTTTTCACACCAGAGCTGTTCGGTTGCTAATAAATGAGCCCGAGTTTTATTTCCTTTAGATGGTTTGTTGTGGACGAGTGTGAAAGCTCTTCTGAACTGTGATGTGGGCCCAAACCATCATGGTGGGTCCTGCTTTGCTTGCACATGAATCCTGCTGCACTTCGATCAGTGTGTCAACGAGCAGAAAGAGAAACAAAGGAAGGAAAGATGTGCAACATATTGATTAGTATCTGTGTAACTATAGCAACTTTCAGTAACCATTCATTTGCTTTCAAGGACTTCTGTGCAGGATGAGTCAGGCTTCCATTCCTCCTCGTGCTGACTTACTTGCGGTCAGTCCTCCTTTCAGTCAGTATTGCGCCAAGCGACCAGCTGCTGTGACTGCAGGACGTTCTGGCCATGCTCAGAATGTGCAGAGGGAGCCAGTGAACCAAACCCAGTGAAGGTGTGGACATTTTCAACCTGTTCCACCCAATCAAACAAAGCCCTGCTGGGTGAGAGCACCAGATCCCCCTGATCTGGGTCTCTCGTTTCAACTCAACATATCCTGAACGTACAGATAAGATATTGAACATGGTATTGTTGTCAGTTGTTAAGGAAGAGCTGAGCAACAATCGAGGTGGTCTATGACAACAGTGCATAGTGCAGGGTGCTGTTTTCTGTGCTACATGTGAGAAGAGGCTGAACAAACAGGCTGACAGTGTGGACTTTGGCCTCTGGCCGAAAGGGTCACAGCACACACTCATGGCAGGCAGTCTCTTAAGTGGGCATGAGTCTGGGCATGAAAGCGAGTCCAGCGGCAACACCTCATCCCAGTCACATCATGTCCACCGAAACAGAAGCTGTCGTGCGCGCACGAACACAGGCCAGGTGACGACCCGAAGAAAGCCTGCTGTCTGCACCGGTCCCTGCGTGTGATGAGGAGCTGTCAGAGCGGCTAAGGACGCCCACTGTCCTTTGAGAGGAGGGCAGCTGAGGGTCGCACGGCAGCCCCGACATCTCGCTCACCCACTTTTCAGCGGACACACACAAGTAGCATCTTTTCAAACGGAGATCGGCGCGTGCTCGACTGTGGGGTTTGTGTCCGTCTGTCTGAAACTGGATTGCAGGCCACAATAAGTCGGCGTGTTTGTCTTAACGGAAAGCGACAACGACGGAGTGGGGAGGGTTGATATATTGACTGGGTGACAAGCGGCAGTCCGGTCACCGAACACGGGTGGAGCTGTGAGCCCGCGCCTGTGTGCTCGTGATCGCACTCTCCCGAGCTCAGAGCCCGACGCAGGAGCAGTCACGCTCCCGAAGCGTCCGTGTGATGGACGATCGGCGTGCCGCTAGACTGAGCACGTCTGCCATCCGCCTGTTCCTCCGCCACAAGAAGCAAACGCAGGCTGCTCCGGTAAAGCTGACGCAGACCGAAGCCCTGAATCAACGTTGTTATGACGGAAATTAATAGGGATGCACCGCAGGATGAAACGGAATAGTCGTCGGTTCTCCGCAGAGCTCCTTCCTCCCCTGAACTGGCACCATCCTACCGCTCCGCTGCGGCTGCTTGGTGTGACGGCTCCCGTTCTTACCTGCGCGCACGCCATCAGCATCCAGAGCCCCAAAACATGCATGTTGTCGCGGTGTTGTAATTCCTCCTTCCGGACGTCAGTCTGTTTAGATTCCCGATGTAGCCCGGCGGCATTAAGGCAGTCTTCCTCCTTCCACCAGCCCTCCTCTGTGACTGTGTGCTCTGCCCAGCTCAGCGCGCTCCAGCATGCCTGGCACTAGATCAACGCCGGCCCCCTCGGCGGTTCAGTGTCGCCCTCCAACGGACACCATCCACATGCTGCACACAGGCGGGTCAGACTCACAGAACCAGGCATGTTCCAGCAGCAGCAATATGTATGCTATATAAAATATTTTCACAAAGAATGCAAATGCATAAACCCAAGACAGAAAAAATGTAGTTCGGTGTAGTTAGAAAAAATTGACAGAGAATGCATCATAACTAAATACACCTGTTGAACATGTATATTTAATCATTTTCACCATAATCATGTTTTTTGTGTATTTTACATTTGCTTGTAATTCATCTTATTGTTTCATCCCTCCTAAAGAACTCACATACCTGTTAATTTTCATTCATTCATTCATTCATTCATTCATTCGTTCGTTCGTTCGTTCGTTCATTCATTCGTTCATTCATTCATTCATTCCTCCTCTATGCTACCCATGGGTTTGGTGGCATTAAGGGTGTGGTGCTGATCTCAGCTTCCACAGGACAAAGCAGGGAATACCAGGAACAGGTCAAACCAACCTGCATGGAAGGTACCATCCAGGCTGCATCAAACTTTGAGTGAGCAACTGAAAGAAAAAAAACTCAAGCAGGAAGCACGAGCTTCTACATTCCAATTTATATATATGAGAATATTTATCACTTGAAGATGACAACCTTTCACAGCTATCAGTATTGTGAGACGTAAAGGTAATTTACTAGTCTCCTCACAGGCTCGTTTATAAAAAAAAAGTTTATTAGGCAGGAAAAAAGACAGAGATTAGTATGCAAGCCACCCAGTAGAATATGGATCTTTCAGTTGTACACCCAATATAGAAAGTCAAAAATGAAAAGTTTTCACCTCAGTTGAAGGATACACTTGGCTTTTGTCGATGGAGAGCAGCGACCTCGGCAGCAGGTGTCAGAGCAGCGTATCTGCTTGGCCTTGAAGACTCACAGTGTTAGATAAACTTGAACACAATGAGACTTCAGAACTGCTGGTGAACATCTGCAAATGAGGATGTGACATTACTGATGGGAAACCCAGATGACACAAAGAATACAGACCCTTCAGAATCTTTGATCACACAATAAAGGAACCCTTGTCATCCCACAGTATTTAGACACTGAAGATCTGCCATCATAAAGGTCTTGTGTTCTTTATGAGATTTTTATCACACCAACATTCAAACATGAGTCATCTGTGCCCTCACCTCCACCTCCCACAGTTTTTATGAAACCAGACAACTAAACAGCAAATGACCGAGTGAGTCGCAGCTTACCTGTGGATTGCCTGCGGAGAGGATGAATTCATCCATCTGCAGCCACAAACAATGAATGACAACACACTGGCTTGGTTGTTGGGACTATAGTTACATATATGACAGCACACAATAAGACAAAGCTCAAACAACAACTGAGAAAAGACACTCTGAAAGTCACTAAAGGAAGCAAGGACAGAGCAGGATGAAACAAACAAGCAGGTACACCATGGCATGTTTTTTTTTTTTTTTTTAACCCTTTAGAAGTACTGGTCACAGCACACCAACTGTCAAGTGCTTGACAAAAAGACAGTTTGTAGCCAATACATTGCGTGTATGATAGGGCTGGGATGATAATTAATCAATCAATCGCACGATAAATGAAAATGAACTCGATCATTTTTCTGGCCTCGATTTATCGCTCTGTCCATGCGTGTATTTGTTTTCCTCGTTGATGAATGTTGCAAGTGAGTCAGTCGATGAAACTCATTGAAGTTCTGACTGTTGAAGTGAAAGCCTTTCATTCATGCATGTCAACAAGTTTCAATCTGGAAAGGGTGTAATTTATATGGGCTTCCTGGTGTGAGGCACCCTGTGTGTACTGTGAGTACATTTACTATTGATGCTGCAGGGACTGGATTAGGAACACTGACTGACTGACATAAAGCAATAAGGAGAAATTGCAGCACCAGAGTGATCCTCTGACCAGCAGAGTGAAACAGAATGTTGTTCCACAGCACACCTGAAGATCCCTTGCAACACTACTTGGAATTTACTGTTCTTACTAAACATGAGCTCCCTCAGGAAGAAGAATTTGTTATTGGGAAAAACATTTTAGTTGTTTGCATCTGAGATTTAGTTCTTTCAGTCATGACCTAAAGTTCATGATCATAGGTGGGAGCAGGAATGTGAACTGACCGGTAACTTCAGAGCTTCAATTTCAGATTCAGCCCCTTCTTCACCACGACAGTCTTATACATCAGACGCATCACTGCCACCACTACACCGTCTGTCAATCTCCCGTTCCACTCTACTCTCACTCGTAAACAACGCCCCAAAATACTTTAACTCCTCCAAATAAGGTTGAATCTCTTCTCCCACCTGGAGGGTGCAGATCACCTTTTTTTCCTGTTGAGAATCATGGCCTCAGACTTGGAGGTTCTGATTCTGATCCCATCTGCTTTGCATCTAGCTGTAAACCACTCTAGCACAAACTGAAAGTCCTGGCTTCTAGCTTTCAGCACTGCTGAGGGTCCTGACACAGTGCCCCTGAAGTCTTTAACACATGATGGAGGTTGGCCTTCACTAATGTGTCATCAAGCTGGCGCTGAGAGTGGAGGCTTTGTCATGAATTGGAAACAGTAATTCCCATGTAATTTCCTATACGTGACCAATCATGTTCAAGGACATTAAGGCATTGTATTCAATGTGGTAGAATGATGTGTCAGAGCAGAAAGGAGGACAGGTGCTTTAACACGCCATCC
Organism: Malacoctenus triangulatus; assembly: GCA_032274725.1. NCBI lineage: Eukaryota > Metazoa > Chordata > Actinopteri > Blenniiformes > Labrisomidae > Malacoctenus > Malacoctenus triangulatus. The sequence goes on from JAUESE010058792.1 coordinate 13,398, forward strand.
CCATGGTGCTAACAGGGAGAAAAAGGGAGACTTGAGGGTGAGGAGAGGGCCAGTGCATTGAAAAAACATAAGCATATGAGTGCCATTCCTGCACAAAGGTGCATCTGGATGTATTTCTCAACCAGTGGAGAAGAGTGCAGCAGTCACAAATCGTTCTTATGAGCAAATTTGTTCCAAAGTCCTACTTACAAGTCCTCCTCTGGAGCAGTCACACGGGAAGGATGACAGTGTTGCCTGAGGGCCCAGCAGAGCTGCATCCAGATATCAGGTTTTGGGTGTCTGCTGTTTCCCAAATGCTTTTTTTGATCTCAGGTTTGAGATCAAAGCAATTATTTTTTCACGTCCTCTGTTGTGCGTCCTTCTCCAGATACTGTGTTTGCTGTGTGTGTCACAGCCTGCCAAGCTTTCTTTCATTAGTGTGAGCAGAACTTGCTTTAAAGCTACTAAATTATCATTTCTTCCCCGAGGATGATTTCCTGCAGCAATACCTCCACGGCTGATCCACCAAAGCTTTTTTTTCCCTTTACCTGCTGTGCTCCAATTGATTTATTTTTTGTCATATGTATGAAGTAAAAAACTGATCTATTCAGTTCAGCTAATGGCAAACGTACTGTGACTCCGGGTAGAGGCGAGGACAGGCTGTCCCGGTCCTAAACACTGAACTGGAGGAGCCCAAGGCCCAGGCCTTGATTGCCGTAACTCCAGGCGGTGAATGCAATTGAGACAAGACAAACAGTCTTCAGTGAAGACCTTTGTGACCCCACAGTGGTGCCACTGCGTTTACTTTGCGGCAGATAGGGATTTGCAAAGATGTACAAACACTTAGAAATATTTGGCGTATTCTGTTTGGTCTTTGTCTAAACTCTGTAAAAGTAGTAACCTTGGGGGACACTGGTCAGAATGCTAGTGTATGCCTTAGTATGCGCGTGCCTTCTCACAGCACTGTTACTTGTTCAATAAACTCTCTCTGCTTCGACTGACAAGTCTCCAGCCTCCTCCTTCTGGTCCATCTCCACTTTGAATACTCATTCAAACTCATATGACATTTTAGTCTGCTCACAGCACTACAGTTGAATGCCCTATGATGGGCATTGACGGGATTCATCATTTTGAGACCAGAGCATAGAGCAATTCTGGGGATTATGAACACACTGATGAATCTGATGTAGAGTTTTTCATAAGAATCTCCTTTTGGAAATCTTAAAGACGCACTACGTAACTTTTAGACCTTAAAAATATGGTTTTCTGACTCGTTTTGTTGGCACACCAACATCCATTAAGCACATTTTTCCAGCCATCACTACCCAGCGGTGCCCCGCAGCTCAGCCACTGCACTATGTAACTTTGGGTCTCCGGGATGCTACCTTACGTTGCGTCTGCATTTCGCTTTACGGCACTGACGTCACATACTAACAACCGCATAGAAAACACACCTTGCTGCAGCTAGAACCGGATGCTGTGCACAATGTCTGATCCAGCAAAGAAACCTAAGAAAACATTGTCGGAGCAAGCAAGAAAAAGGAAGAGAGAACGCGATCGAGCGAGAGACAAGACGAGCGTTAGCATTGGTTTGGTGTTCACTCGCTGGAGAGAACTAAGAGAAAGAACGAGGTGCAAGACGGATGCAGAATTAGCCTTGTTGCTGTTGGATCGGTGAATAAAATACTATTAGCCACATTGTTTTTTGTGATAGTGTTTGCTGTCTCGTCATGAAATCCACCCGTGTCAACAGTGTTGTGGTTGAAAGAGCTCTTGGCAAGGTTTGGCCGACACATCCGTGTTATTGTGGCTCAATGTAGTGGTGGCTACACGCGTAGCTTAGCTTATGCTAATCTCGTTTTTATGTCTGGTGAATATACTGTACCTTGTCGCTGGACATTGTAGCTGTTTTTGTGCTCATCAGGTGTATGAGCATCATTGAAGTTTGGGAAATGACGTCCACTCGCAAAGCGCCGCTGACACGGTGCACAGATGAACGTTTGGTTTTACGACAGCATCGTACCATCATAGGACTTAAGGGGCGATACAGAGCAAAAATCTGCAAAGTTCTGTAGTGTGCCTTTAATAATTGATGTTCCATTTAAAAGTTGCTACGGTGTTCTGTTGCTCGGTCTTAAGTCGTATTTAGGTTACAATTAGAATTTGAGTTCAACGACAATTGGAAAGTACATATCCTGTGTATGCCCACGTTTTTTAATAAAATTCTGACCATATATTTATATATTGGATATCGGCCAATATCGGACATCGGCGAACACATCGGATATCGGCTTTTGAAAACCCCCAATATCAGTATCGGTATCGGTCTCCAAAATCCCATATTGGTCAGGCTCTAATCAGAACTGTCCAATAAAGATTGTAAGTTCACTGTCCATCTACTGATGGGTGTGTCTGCTCTCTGTCACATTGTATGTTTTAGGTCTTCTCAGTTCCCCCTTTTTCTGAAGTCTCAACATTGTCTCTTGTTTCAGGCTCCTCCTTCCTCCTGTGTGATTGCATGATCCCTGCCCTGATGTGTTTCACCTGTTCCTACTTGTATTCACCTGGTCAAGGGATGCATTTTGTTTGTCTCTTATTACAGTTCATCTGTTGTGTTCAATCACTCATTTGAGCCCTTACCGCCCTTTCTGCCCCCAACCCATTCCTCGTTGTTGTCTCCTGTTGTTGACCTGTTCCTCTGTGTCAGACTCTGCCTGCCTAACTTTCTTTCTGCCTTGCTTGTTTCTCATCTGATTTCCTGCCACATTCTTTATATTACTCTGTTACAACTGTTGGATTTTTGGACTGCCTGATTCTGTTCACCCTTTGTCTAGTTTCATCATGAATAAATATGGACTTCAATCCCTGATCCATTCATGTCATGCATCTGTGTTCACTCCTGACCTGCAACAGTCCCAAAATTACAACTGTTCCAGCTTTCACTGCCTTCCCCTAAACTAATTTGCCTACAGCAACACAAAGCAAAAGAAGTGTGTTTGTAAGATAGAAGAGCCCAGTATAACAACACCGATTGAAGTGTTTGTTTTGTCAAATGTTGTAATAACAGTTAGAATAATATGCTTCTCCCACAACAAATGCACAAAATGGGGCAATAATAAGGTCTTTCCTGGAAATGCTAAATGCAAAACGGCTAATTACACAAACCATTCATTGTCACTGAGTTACACTAAAATATGAGATGAAAATATAAAGCTACAAATGATATTAAATTAAGAGCTGTTTCGGAGCAGTATGAGCGAGCTCTCTGGAAAGAAAAAACGCTAAATTCCCCATCAATTCTCATTATTAAGGGCTTTAAATTCTACAGTTCTACAGTTCTACAGTTCCATTTACCAGACACTTTTGTCCAAAATGACGTAAAACACAAGCAAGAATTTACACAGTAGGAAAAGCTTTAGTAAGTGCGACAAAGTGCAAAAGTTTGTTGATTTAGCTGCAGGAGCTTTATCAAGTGCCCTTGTTTTTTCTTTTCCCCGGATAGCGATGGGGATTAAACTAACAATCCAAGTTCTATGAATTACAACATGTATCATACATGTTCAGCGTGGTCAGTGCTAAATATTACATCCTTATATTCCTTCTTTCCTGCCAACAAGGAGGAGAAGAGTCACAAATTAAGCCCATAAGTGTTCCCTGAGCAGGTGAGTCTTCAGATGTCTTTTATAACTAGAAAGGGACTCTGCAGAGCGTATGGAGTTGGGTAGATCATTCCACCATTTGGGGAGAAGAGAAGAGTTGTGCTAGAGATTTAGGGCGACACTGAGCTGGGAGCACCAAGCGTCTTTCACAGGCAGAGCGTAATGGGCGAGAGGAAGTGTGGATCTGGATGAGAGAATCCAGGTAGGCAGGAGCTGTTTTTGTTACAGTTTTGTAAGTCAGAATAAGAGCTTTGAATGTGATGCGAGCTGCCTCTGGAAGCCAGTGAAGAGCGGTTAGCAGCGGAGTGACATGTGCCCCCTTGGTTTGGTAAAAGACGAGGTGTGCTGCAGCATTCTGGGCCATCTGCAGAGGTCTAATTTAATTAAATTCTATTTTGAAATTTCCTGCATGTGAGGGAGGAGACACTAATAATGTTAATGTTAAAGTGAGTAATTGCTTTTGCTCAGTCATGTAAGTATTTTGACTTCAGTGTCAGCTGGAAGCTTTATTCTATAGTCATTGGGGCGACTGTGTTCAAAGATATCCACAGGAGTCCTCACACTGTTATTGAGGAGAAGGCAATGCAGTGTTGGCAAAAAGAAACAAAAATGAAAGAGTAATTGGAGGTGTCAAATACAGCACTTGGATCTATCAGGACAAGTGCAGAGATTAGTGTTTTATCTTTTTTTCTCCTCCTGGCCACCAGAAGTGCAAACAATTCCTCTCCTCCCTCTCTAGTCCACAGCGTTGCCTTTAAACTTGATGTGTTTCACCTGCTTCCTAATTGTTTGGCAGTGCAGCTCTGCAGGGCACTGATTGCTACACAGTCCCTTCATCCTGGAACACAGGATCAATGGTGAGCCGGCTGAACTCTGATTTCTGCTCCCTAATGATTGCAAGATGTGACTTTGTCCAGTGCCAGCCCATCGCATGTGTGACTGATGTTATAAGTGCTTCTGTTCCCATGTCTGCAAAGTGACTATGCTCCCCAGTAATATGCAAAATAATTTCTGTCGAGTCGCTGTTTAATGTAGCGACAACTTTTTTGTTTGAGTCTGTATGGTTGAAGTTCTTCGTCAAGATTGTTTGTCTTCCTTTTGGAAGTTCGGGTGGGTGTGTCCACCATAATTTGGCTTCACTGGAATGGTTTTTAGTAAATCAGACAGCAGAGAGAGAGAGTCTGCAGTGGTTCATGGAGGAAGGCAGAATCTGCAAGTACAAATCATAAACATTCACACTCAAAATGTTCTGCTGGCTTGCAAAAGTGTTTTCTTTTTGTCAGTGAGTTGGCGGGACCAGGCAATGATTTACAATCAGAAATCCGAATCAGAAATACTTTTTTTAATCCCAGGGGGAAATTTGTTGTTTCCTTGCCCAATATACAACACAGTTGGAAATATGGAAAGAAGTTACAAGTTAAATAAAAATAAATTGGTCCGAAAGACTAAATAAATAAGATTAAATAAGATGAGTTAAATTCAGAATAAAATTATGCGAAAAGACTAAATTAACAAGATTAAATAAATAAGATAAAATATCAATATTTACAAGGTCTGCCGAGTTTATAATTGTCCAATTATCCACGAAAATGGCTCGAGGATAGTACACGGCACAATGAGGCAGGTGTTGCACATTTGAAACACAATAAGCATCCAGTGTCCAGGTGTGTTATTAAGAAGGGCATTATGGAGCCTGATGGCCACAGGCAGGAAGGATTTCTGCGGTGCATTTTGGGGGAATCAATCTGGCACTGAATGTGTTCTTTAGTCCAACCAGTACACTGTGGAGTGGAGGTTGGACAGTTTCCAAGATGATACGCAGTTTCACCAACATCCTCCTCTCTGACACCACCGTCAGAGGGTCAAGCTCCATCCCAACAATGTCGCTGGCATTACGGATCAGTTTGTTGAGTCTGTTGTAGACTGCTGCCCCAGCACACCACAACATACAAGACAGCGCTGGCCACCATGGACTCAAAAAACATCCTCAACATCATCCTGCAGATGTTAAAGGACCTCAGCCTCTTCAGGAAGTTGAGGTGGCTCAGGCCATTCTTGTACACGGCCTCCATGCTCTTGTTCCAGTCTTGTTTATTGTCCAAGTACACCCCCAAGTACTTGTAGTTGTCTACAATGTCGACGCTGACCCCCTGGATGGAAATGGGAGTCAGCGGTGCCTTACTCATCTTCAGATCAACCACCAGTTCCTTGGTCTTTGCCACGATGAGCAATAGGTGGTTTTGCTCAAACCATGTGATGAAGTCCCCCACCACAGCCCTATACTCCCCCTCATCATCCCCGCTGATGCATCCAACCACAGCCAACTCATCAGAAAACTTTTGAAGGTGGCAGGACTTGGACTTGTAGTTGAAGTCTGTGGTGAAGAGGGTGAAGTGGAAGGGTGACAGGACCGTCCCCTGAGGAACCCCAGTGTTGCTGACCACTCTGCCTGACTCACAGCATTTAAGGCAGACATACTGTGGTCTGCCAGTCAGGTAGTCTATAATCCAGTGTTACGGCCGCCGCCGTATTGTGGGGAATATTTCCTGTGTATGTGTGTGTGTGTGTGTGTGTGTGTGTGGTTGTTGGTGCAGCTCATGGGTTGCCACCACTTCAGCAGGAGCTGCTGA
>JAUESE010058798.1:7613-19662 GCA_032274725.1 Malacoctenus triangulatus
CCCCCCCCCCCCCCCCCCCCCCCCCCGCCAAAGTCCAGTGGGGCAGCCTCTGGAATTGAATCTCAGCTCGTCAGTGCCAATGTAGTAATGCACACATGGTACACGGAGCGGCTTACCATTAAGGATGCCCCATCTGTTATCTGAGCAATGACGGGGGACCAAGGCCTAAATAAGTCTCATCAACACAGTGTCATAAAAATAAAGTGATTGTGGACTCCACACAAGTAAAGCTTAGTCTCGACGCTTGTCACAGTGAGATAAACCAGTGCTGCCTGACACCCAGCAGGCATGTCAGAGGTGGTTTAGCTTCTTGCATGGCCTGACAAATGATGTCAAATGGTGTAACAGTGCAAATGAAAATGTCACCTTTGATGTGACTAGTTTTACGATTTGTATCATTTATGCAAGAAAAAAAACATTATCCACTCCTATAGTGTGTTTTGACTTGCCACAACTGTCATTGCATGCAAAAAAAAAAATCATTACCAGTACATTAGATGAAACTGCTCCAGGCTAAGTGCTATGAAGTAGTACATGCCCACAGCTCCTGCTTCAAGGGCTTCTATGTTATCCACACAAAAACTCTGAAATCACAGCAAACCAGAGGCAGGCCTGGTGAAGACTTAGCACTCATAATGAAATCACACGTGCCTTTTTTAAAGTTCACTGCAAGAGGGAAACAAACAGGGTGCTGATGGGGGCACAAGCACACATCAGCACCCTGTGTGCTTAATTGCTTTTGATTGTCAGGCTCTTTAGTTTCTCTGGTAAACTACAGGATGTGCGAAAGCAGAAGATTGTACCTTGTGGTTGCAAGTTTGTATTTCCCACGAATGTATGATTCACCTGAAGATGGCGTGTACTTTTAGTTGCTTATTCAGTCATTTAAAGATGACGTCGGGGCCCAACATATGTTTAGAAAGCTGGTAATAAATCAAAGCAAAACTACTTCTGATGTTTCTTCAAACTGTTTGCAGCCCAGGAAATCTGCCATGTTAACATTCGTGTTGTAACTTCTCACTAATCTCATTGTTTGCATCACATCACGGGTCAGAGTTGATCCGATCAGCTCGACCGTGAATTGAACCCATTCAATATTACATTCATTTTACACTCCTGTTGCGAAAAAACGACTCTTATTTTTTAGAGAAGGTATTAGTATTAAGTAGTTGTGTCATGGTACCAACTCCAGATGCAGCTTCGGCTCAGGACTTATCCACTCTTGGAGGCGATTGCATTGGTGTAATGGTAACTAAACAGGAAGGCTCCACCCTGTTTTACAATGTGCCTTTTTCTGCACTCTTCCCCTTGAAAGCTTCTAAGATGGGTCATTGACTATGACGTACTCATTTTTTGGGGTGATTTATAATTAAAAAAAAAAAAAAAAAAAGTTACTTACTGCTGTAACACAAGATCCACATCCTAGGGGGCCCGTCTTATCCAGAGCTAACCAACCTCTTTTCTGCATTTCTTCTGCAGGAGCTGATTGGTCAGACGCCGGAGTACCTGCCCTCCCCAGCACTGGGACTGGGAGAGTGCCCGGCCACTCATCCCCCCTGCCAGAGCCGACGCTCCAGCCGCTGGGCAGCACAGAGAGAAGGTGAGTGTAGACACGATATGTGTAAAGAATGTTACCTATACACACCTGCACATGATAGTTTCTGCTGCAGGTGCTATGTGAGCTGCTGGATGATTTGTGGTGTTTTGACTCAGGTTAAAATTAGAGCCCGACCAATGTGGGATTTTGAAGACCGATACCAATATTGGGGGCTTTCAAAAACCGATATCCGATGTATTGGCCGATATCTGATATTGGCTGATATCCAATATTGGCCGATATCCAACATATACCGGTATATATTGTCAGAATGTTATTAAAAAAACATGGACATATGAAGGATATTTTTCTTTTCCAACTGTAATTCAACTCAAATTCTAATAATAACCCAAATATGACTCAAGATTAAGTAACAGAACACTATAGCAACTGTAATTTGAACAATAGTAATACTATAGATGATCATTTCAGAATGAAAACAACTGGCTGCATACAGCTTAAAGTGATAACACACTGGGAGATGGTTTGCAATTGATGCATTTTAAAAGACTCAGCAATTTAGTGATTTGATGATCTATACGTTTGGCCTATAACATTTTACCATCACAAAAACATATTGGAAGTATAAATTTGTCATGTTTACAAGCTATTGAAAAGTTCCATCTTCCACTTAACACAAGGGGCTTAACTCGATTTAAGTAACAATGTTGCAGCTGTTAAAACTTCCAAACAAGACTACAACTGAATACATTAGTTGGAGCCTTTTAAAAGTGAGTTGAATGAAAACATTAACTTCTGAATTTATGAGCTCCAGCAAAACCTGCATCGCAGTCTGAAGTGTACTGGGACGCAATGTAATAATCTTACATTCCTACTAAAATCGCATGTGTTGTTTATTTCCCAAAGAGGCAACTTACACAGCGTTTAAATGCTGTATAACAGTCTTACATCAGCTGATCGTAGAGATGGAAGTTAACGGTTGCATATATCTTTGTTTATTTCACAAAAAGGCAACTTACACAGAGTAAAAGCGCGGCTACGTTCGCTAAAACTAGCGCATATAAAACTGGACTGCTCTTCTTAATGCGCCCTAACAATGTGTTTCCATGATTTTGTTGTCATGGAGCACTACAGTGTAGTGCAATATATTTTTACAAAGCTTAACCACAGTAAACTTCACGTTTCTCTGTCCCCTTTCTCTCCGCTGCCTGTGACTCTGTGTGTGAGGGGAAGCGGGAGGGGGACGGCAGTGCAGTGAGAGTGCACTGCTCTCTGTGAGGGGAGGGGGAAGAGCAGCACGGAGCTGCTGCTCAGGAAGGGAGGGGGAGAGAGCAGAATCACCGCACGGCACAAGTTTCTTGTTCCTGCTTGCAGCAAAGCAGGATTTTACTATCGGCCACATTTTGACTGATGTTGATTATTCGGCCAGACGCCAAAATCGGGCTCGAGTTAAAATGGCCACAACAGAAAGAAGAGATGAACTTGATTTCTTAACTTGAATCAACTCAAATCAAACTGGTTTGAATACGAAGTTGTGTGAATCAGTCAAATCAGTTGTGTGGTGTGGTGCATGTGTGAATGAGGAAACACAGATAGTTATTGGTATGTAGCCGGCTGTTAAGTGACCTGGGAACACAATGGGGCCAGCAGGTGCTCCTGATTACATTCTCCAGTCCCACCCAAAACCAATAAACACAAACTACTGGATCTGTCTTCAAGATGACCCCAGGGGTCGTCTCAGTAGATCTAAACAAGTACTCAAATTAGCAGTCATTACCAGGTGTGCATTTGCCTGTGTTGTTGCAGCGGTGCATATCGAAGGAATTGTGCTCAGGGGCATCTCTCGGAACAGAGTGGACAAAGAGTACAACTTTGAGGTAAGTTGCACACCAAACACACTGACGCAATGATTCCCCATTGCCTGGATTTACATTAATTTCTTAAGGCTCACTATACTGTTACTTAGTTAATCTCAACATTAGGGTCAGATTGTGCCAGCTAAAAATGTAAGGACTTCTCTCATGGGGACCCTTACATTATGTTGCCATGGTGACATACATCCTCACAAGTTTGTGTGCAATCAGGTTTATACAGAACAGAACAAAGACACACATTCATACTTGAGTATTTCCAGTCCTTTAGGGGAAGTTGCATTGACTTATATTTCCTGCTAACTAGCTCTGCAACTTAGTTGTTTCTATAACTTGGCTAGCCTAAAGATTTTTCACATGCAGACTTATTTTTATCCTCGCATAATTGGAGTGTGTGATCTGATTTAGGTCTGGACAATAGCATACACACTCAGCAGCAGGTTAGGACGCCATGTTGTGTTCACATTACACAGTATTGGCACAAACACAAGAGTGAATGTTTTTTATGAAGCAGAAAGCTCATTGTTGTGATTTTTTGTTTTGTTTAGCTTTGCTGTTAACCTGATACACTGACTGTCATGAATCATGCAACTTCTGTTGTGTGATCCCAGTGTGAAACAGTTGGAGTCCCTGTTTATTGTTGGTCCGCAGGCTGTTTGTTTTGCTGTACCTGCAGGACACACACAGACACACACATAGACAGGAAGCTGTGAGCAGCGGAGCGGAAAGCAAGTCCCCTTGTGTGGCACTTGTAGGTGTGATCTCAGATTTGGGAGGTGGCCAATCCACAGGACTGGAAGAATGCAGCCTGTAGCTACCTTTTAATGCAGAAGGGCAGTAAGAGCTTCGTGGCAGATCCTGAAAATTAAGGTTGAAACAAGTCAATCAGTAGTTTGTGTGAGTGAAACTCAGTTCTGCCTTTACAGATATAATAAAAAAGTAGTACACATTCTCAAGTGGTTCTCAAAGCTTAGCCAATGACCCTCTGAAGGAGAAGCGCCACGGTTTTAACCATTGCTTTACATTCTGTTGGATTTTTAAAATTGCACGTCAAAGAAAAGTATATTAGGAACCGTCCATTACTTTTATTTTAAAGGCTTCTGCTTTTGCATGCAGGTGAATTTTTGCTTATTTGTCCGTATTTAACTTCACTCTCATGTTTTGGCAAATCACACCTTGGAGCGGGTGTCTGCAGCCTTTCATAGAAACAATTTGCTAAAAGCTGAAAAGACAAAACAATGAGGGGCCACTGATGTCAACTGATTTTGTTTAACAGGATCCTTTTAATTGGGTCACCGGTGTGTCAAACAACTCGTTTTTAGAAGTGCTATCTCACCTCATTGTGCTGCTGATTTACTCACTGAATGATGACTAGGTCACAACACCCCACAGACTGACAGTTCACTGCACAGTGTGGTGTCTGCGTTACTGACTCCTTGGGGTGTCAGCTCTCATGTGAAGACTTCTCAGCATGAAGGCATTTTTATGTCATTCAAAAAGGATAACAACCGCCATGTGTGTTTAAGCAGTGTCTATGTAAAGGTAAAAATTTGTTTGCACCAAATCCGTTGTAATCTAATCTTTATAGATTTCACTGTCCCAAAGCTCGGTGTCGTAGGAAACCAGCGGCAGTTTGCTCCTGATAAGCACATTCCAACAGACATCAAACCAGCTCATGTGAATGTAGCTGTTGGAAGCTGAGTGAAACAGATGGACAGGAGAGACCCCAGTGTCCCCTTGGCTTCACTGAGCTTTGACAGGGAAGCCAACAGCAAGCTCACACTCTCCCATCTGTGCCCATTGGAGCACAGCGCCGATGCATTGAGCACACACACACTCACAAACGCATTTCATACACCTCTTCCTATCCACAAGCTGTTTGATATTCAATGTTGTCTTGATATTCGAGTAGCATTACTCTGAATATTTAGCCTTTAAATTAGGCCTCTAGTGCTGCTGCTGTATGTGTTTGAATAACACAATATTTACAGTAAGGGATATTTTTGTGTTGAACTCTCAAAATCCTAGTTATATTATCAAAGTAACATGTAGCATCATGGGGCTCAGCTTCTCTTGATCTACATTTCAGAAACAGTTGTGTAAGAGCTGTTTGTACTGTTTCCTGCATTGTGCAGCGACACTGAATTGAAACTGAACTGTTTGTCTTGGTGTTCAATAGAAGCAGAAACTGTGTAGACGTAAACAGCTTTAACTCAGGTGGCCGTTTGCTGCACATCATCAGCCACTATTGATCAGGCAGCCAGAACACACTTTGACCCGTCTGCGAGGCTAACGATCATTGATCGAGTCCATGTAAATCACATCGGCCTCACTCTGCTGCATTTGGCTTCACCTGACCATTACTGCACGACAGAAATACCACTGTACCACCCTGGGAGCTTTTTTGTTTTAATGCACTGCTGAAGCTCAGAGCAGTTACTCACAGTCATGCATGACTCATGAGATCATGCAGCTCAAATAAATATCCCCACCTCCCTGTGTGTCATCGGGACTTTGGCTTTTTACAACCTCTACTCACAAGTTCGCTTGCGTTTAAATAGAAATGACACTTTTTTTTTTTTTTATAGGAACATTTTTGAGTAGCTTTTCACATTTTATGACTGGAGCAATCACAAATGTATTTTTACTTGTAATTGATGATGTTGTGTAATTGGAGCTTGTTTTGTTTGTCTTAGATGTTCACAAAGTGACACTCCCCTCGATAAGGATGTCCTTCGCACATTTGTCGTATGCGTAGTGATTGAGGGCGTTCTCTGCTGTTTTCAGGTGAAGTGGTCAGACTGTTCTTCCAGCTGTGTCACCAAAACCCATCTGGAACTGGAAAACTTCCTTCTTAAGGTACTGCAACGTGTTTGCGCAGGTTACTGCACATTGTAGGCCAAAAACCTGAAGGAGTCGGTCGAATGCTGAGATAGAAGAGGAAGTCAGGCCAGCCTAATAAAAAGAAGAGCTCAGCCATCATTTTGTAAATGTTTCTTCATCAATGTGACTATTTTGATTACTAGAAATTATTTTTGGGGGAAAACAAACCCTCATAGTTTCAGAATAAAAATGTGTTTAAGATGTTTTTTTTTCCAGAGGCAAATTAATGTGAATCAACAGCAGCTTACACATTCTAGAGATTAGTGTCCGATTTGATATATTTCCAAACAAAGCAGCATTTGCTCTGTTTAAGACTGAGGGAGGAGAGCTTTGGTGCATATTTTGGATTGGTAGGACTCGCTGGCTGTGACTGTTGCATTTGACTTTTCACCTTTTCCACCAGCTTCCTAAGGATCAGTGCACAGAGTCTTTTGAGAAGAGCATCTTGAGACTTCTGAACCAGGGGGACCAGTATGAGAGCAGGGACATGGAGAAGAACCTCAGGTACTGTGTCTGACTGGGACAGGAACCTTTTTTTTGTTTTTGTTTTTTTTATTGAAATACCATATCAGTTTATATCTCATTTGTAAATTCAAACATTACCCAAAATGTGCAGTCGTAACTGTTCTTATAATTTTATGACTGTATAACATGGATGGAGTGTACAAGGTCATAGGACATTTCTATATTTTCCTTATTTTTTTAAGCTAAAACTCTACAAAACAAAACCAGAGCATAATGGAAACTGTAGTTTGTAAACTACAGTTCAAGTCGTTTCCCAGGTGTTTCCATTTGTGTGTTTGCTACCCCTTTAAAATGAGTGTGTGAGTGTGTGTGTGTGAGTGTGAGAGATGCCAGACTGAATCATGAGCTTCTGTTCAGCAACAGGGAAACAGAAACACACAGTCATGCAGAGTCCAGCAGTAAGTTTCGTTTAGCGTGAAGTGAAACTCCAGAGTGAACGTATCTGCCAGCAGTGGAGTTTATCTCCACAGCTGCTGCTGTGGCTCCTGTTTACAAACCTGCCATATTTTATGAGCTGGAATTTAACGGTTTACATCAGGTCAAGTTTGTCTTCATTCTTTTATCAATTATTTTTTATCTGTACTAAAAATTCAAAGATAGTTACAGATTGCATTTTTTAAAATTCAGTTGCATGTTTCTGATTTATTAATTTGGGCTAATGCCAGGAACAACTTGCCCTAATGAATCAAACACAGGTGTTGTACCTTATAATCCTTTTTTGGTTACTTTTGGGGAATTATTAATTAGATGTTATGTAGAAAGTCTCCAAATAGGTTGAGTCTAGGAACTAGCTATAAAACTGTGTTCAAAGATTGTTAAACTGCAGGCAACACTTCTTTAAATAAAAACAAAACAAGCCAAAGAAATGACAACAAAAAGAGCTGATGAAGTCATCCATGATGGAAGAGGAACTGATGTGTTTCCTCTCCTGCAGGGAAAGGTTCCTGTCGGCTCCTCCTCTCTTCAGAAAGACAAGGAAGGTCTGCAGCTTCTTCAACTGTGACTCCAGTTACTCCACCAAACCTACCTGCTGCAGATGTGAGTATCTGAATTGTCCCTTTATTCAGGTTACGGGTCAGCCTAAACAGTGTGACTTTCAGTGAGCCCCCCACCTTCCGGGGGGGTGGGGGTTCCATCCACCTATGTCGGACACAGAAAGCACTCTGTGTTCTCTGGTACAGAGCCCACAATCCACTGTAGCCAAGTTAAGTCGGACAGATACTTCACCTCAGGTTAGCAGACTTCTGAGTACACACCAAGGTCATGACCTGCGAGGATTACAAAGGGAAACCCAGTAACTCCTCCATTTTTTTTACATCATGATTTTTTTCCCTCCTGATTTAAACATTGGGGAAAAATCGGCACTTAAAACAAAAGCACAAGTTATTTTCTTGGCCAAAGCAACACGGTCTCTTTGAGATCTTGCCACAAGAGTCATTTGATATGAATGCAGATTTCATTCATTGAAAGTGATAATATTTGTGGCTGGTTCAGTCGGAGTCACGTGTAAGAGCATCTTCTCCTGTCCACCATCGTGCAGCAATGATGGTACCAGGATTAAACACTATCTGACACTTTGTTTGATTCTCTTTTTTTTTTTTCTAAATGAACACAAAGTGAGGTCAAGTTTGGACAACATGGCAAACGCAGAGAGGCACAGTTGCACACAGGGGGCTTCAAATACAGGGAGAACATTGCTCACCCTGTAAAGGAAGGGGCGACCTGGTTTAAAGCCAGCATGGTCTCACTGTGAGGTGAAAGCACTAACATCAACATCTGCTAGCTCACCTTCACTGCTATATTTTGACCATGGTTTTAGTCCTTTTTCTGCTATTGTCACTGGAACTGGGCAATGTTTCTGTTGCTATGACGTCTCCTTTCTGGACCACCTGACAGGTCGCATCTTTGACACGTCTGAGCTATCAAATCGAACCATAACAGTAGTTTAAGGGGATAGTTGGCACTGATGTCTCCCAGTGAGAAGGGTTCTGTCCAAACCTGTTGGCTTTTCAATGAGTTAGTCTAAATTCCACATATGTGTGAGTGAGTTTGTGATTGTGTCTTCCACAATGTTTGCGCTGTGACAGACTCGCAACCTCTCTCAGGTGTACTCTGCCTTCAGCTTGCTGTCACCAAAGATGGACGGGTTGTAAAGTAGATCGTAGAAGTGCTTCATAAAAACCATCCCTGAACCGTTTCGCTGTTTTCTCCTGTGCCCTTGTGTTTCACAGGCCACTGCCAGCCGGGCCAGGCCTACCAGGGAGACTGCTCTGATGCCTCCAGTCAGGAGGAAGGTAAGAACAAGTGCTCCTCTCTGTTTCAGGTTCCCCACACCAAGAAAGCATGAAGAAAATGCATGTTTAAATCCTGAATGTGCTCAATGGTACACACACACACACACACACACACACATACACACACACACATACACAAAGCAAAAAAAGAAGCCACTGTCTTGACCAGGATTGTGGTGGGAGTAACACACAGGCATGAAACGCTAAGTAGCATTTATTTTTGGGAGGTCATCCCGAGCTGCAGAGTCTGTTTCAAATCCTCATATTTCATGTCTATATTTGCCCCCCATCATGTGCCAGAGTCACGTCAACACAGCCTGCATGAAACCACCACAGCCTCCACCTGCCTAATGCCTCATCAGACCTGTTTAACCTTGTAGGATTTGGAGCATGTGTGTGGAATCCTTTTCTTTCCTGCTGGTTTAAACAAAAGATGAATGTAGAAGCCTTTCTTAAAGGAGCCTTTTAGTGCTGGAAGATTTAGCAGTATTCCAATTAGCTTAGCACAAAGACTTAGTGCAGTTTTGGAAGCTAATGTATGATTTAATAGACCTTTCATTAGCACTTGGATGTTTTTTGTCTATTGAACTATGCTGCTATTGGGCTATAGATTATAATAGCTTACCTGTACTTTTTTGGAATTCACACAACAGTGTAGCAGCCAAATAGAGTACAATGGCAGTGAGTGGTGACTACGAGTAGAGTCTGTATACAAAACAAACATCAAATATCTCTGTACTGCTCGTGCTGTGTAATCTCAGTTTCTGTGTGCTGCTCCCTTCAAATTCGACCTAAAAAGATGGCTTGTTTTTAGCATAAATATCAGCGTTTAGCCACTGAGCTAGCTCAATGAAGAAACGCAAGACACAGGCTTCAAATGCTATGCAACATGAGATATACACATTGGGTGTTCAGGTCTGAGAGGTGAAAGACTGGTATTTTGTGAAAAGAAAAAATTAAAAGTGACCCCTTCAGACTGAATGGATCTCAAATTTGACATTGTTTTAAAGGCCACCGTAGCTTCTTTCAGACTGTTGTGGAAAAACAGGAAGATTTTATTGTGGTCAGGTCTGAGGAGATAATTCAATCCCAGGGTGATGCAAAAGGCTCATTTTGGGTCAGTTTTTAATTTGGAAAATCAGCTAAATCTCTATATGTGGGCTGTAAATGTAACATGTGGTGCACTCAAGCCTGTTTTGTTGTTTTCATCTCTCTGTTGCACATTGAATTGTTGCGCACTCCCTGAAGCGCTCTGGCTCCCCCGAGGGGAAGCTTGCACCATACTCTGAAAACCACTGCTCCAAATCCTGTATAATGTACAGAGGGCTCAAGGTTTTAAGAGATGGCGATGGTGGTGTCATTCCTGTTTAAATATAAGGCTTTATGTGTTGCTACAATTAAATGTTAAATTGTTTTTCCTTTGTAGAGTCGTATGTTCAGGGACACAAGAAAAAGCACGGGTCCAAGAGTCCATGTCAGCCGTGAGTGGACCCTCTCCTCATCATCATGGAATGACAAACTGAGTGAGAAGAATGTCAGACGAGTGCGTGTTCACTAAATCACCTCTCTTTACAGTCTGTCCGGTGCCAA
The DNA here is from genome assembly GCA_032274725.1 of Malacoctenus triangulatus. Taxonomy (NCBI): domain Eukaryota; kingdom Metazoa; phylum Chordata; class Actinopteri; order Blenniiformes; family Labrisomidae; genus Malacoctenus; species Malacoctenus triangulatus. The sequence goes on from JAUESE010058798.1 coordinate 18,335, forward strand.
AGGCTCACAAGCAGACATGAGGAGGGGGCTGCATGCTGCAGAGCTCAACGGACCCTCAGAGAGGAGGAAGAAGAGCAGCATGCTCAGGGGCAGCCAGGAGGCAGATCAGGTGAGGGGGCGGGGGTGACTTTCAGTGAGACATTCTTCATCTCCAGGTGGCTGCAGGAACATCAGGTCAGATTAATCCACAACATGAAGGCCAGTTAATCATTACCGGCTGACTGGCTCCCAGAAGGAGCCGCCCCGCCCACGGTATGAGTGACACACTCAGTCGCTGTGCTCTGATTGGAGGGTTCAAATGCTGCCCCGGGAGCAGGTGTAAGCTGACTCATGCTCTCATGTAGGTCAGCACTAAAAGAGAGAGAAGCAGCCAGCTGACAGAGCACATCCTCCCTTTCACTCTGTCTCTCTTTTTTCTTCTCTGTTTCTCTGACTCACACTGCATCATGCTCTTCCCTCCCTGTGTTTGTCTCTGTCACTCCATTTCTCCCTCTCTTTTGGGTGATGCCGGCAGTATCGGTACATTTTAGGCCAGAGATCACGGGGGCGGGGCCGCAGCTTTGCCCCCTGTTCAGGACGAGCCCACCTATTGTCTGCAAGGGGGGGAACTCCTGGGAGGACAACTTTGCTTACCTTTTATTGTCTTTACTTGTCTGCACTCATGTGTGTTATTTGCTGAAATGTTGTGTTTTCTGTCTCATAGCATCTAGTAACAGACAAAAGGAGTCACGCAGCTGCTAAAAGCAAGAGCAGAGCCCCACCCACAGACAGGTGGGTCAGTCTGTGCTGCATCACTGCACAGGACATAAAAGACAGACAGATCTGTGATTAAGTTCCACATATTTGTGTGTTATTAAAGTTTCTCTTCCTGTCGGTGTGCTAACAGGGAAAAGGCGAAGGGCAAAGGAAAAGGAGCCGCTCTCCTTGCCAATGGCAGTTTGGGCCCCGCCCTGTCGTCTCAGCGGACAGGTGAGTGTCGGCACTGTGGATCAGGATTGGCACACCGGCCTTCCAGGGGGTCCGTGGCAACACGCACGCTGATTTTTGGTGGTGGTGTTGCAGATGGGGTCTCTGCTCCTGACACTTTTGGCGAGACATCATCAGAGAGCTACAGCTCTCCATCTAGCCCCCAGCACCGAGGAGCCGAGAGCAGCGAGGATGACAACAACAAAGGTAATGGGAGCCACTGATGCAGCAGCGTTCCCAACTGTTTTAACCCTCCTGTTGTGTTCATCTGTCAGCAACAGCAAGGCTTTTCCTGGATTATTTTGACCCGGTCCATGTTTAATCATCCAAAAGTTGTCAGAAACCAAAGATATACAAACAAG
>JAUESE010058829.1:0-19645 GCA_032274725.1 Malacoctenus triangulatus
CGGATAAGCGGGAGATGATGGATGGATGGATGGATGGATGGATGGATGGATGGATGGATGGATGGATGGATGGATGGATGTGTGTGTGCGTGCGGGGGGTGCACCTGCCTTCTAAACTACAATTTTAATTTTGACCCTGAAACTGTAGTTTTATATTTGCTTGTGACTGCTTTTTACCTCAGTGGTCTGAAAAAAATATCAAAAAAACAACATTCATTGTTCCCACATCTCTGTCTTTTACCTGCACCCATCTCACTCCATAATTTTTTTTTAATGAGGAAAATGCAGTTTTGTAATTTTTGTCATTTTGTTATTCACTTTCTTTTTTTATGATACCATAATTGTAAGCAACTTTTTTTTTAAATTAATTTTTTATGAACATCTGTGCAAACCTAATTTCAGCCAGGGACCTCCTTAGGGCATATGTATCTTTGGAACAGGGACTGTATTTCATCAATTGCCCATTTACCACATCTTTTGTTTTTTGTATACCTGATTTGAATGAGTAGGAATTTAAAGTCTTTATCAAGGACATTTGTGAGAAAACTGGAGATCATCTTCATAATCAGTACAAGGAGATGTATATGAGGTTTATCTTCCATTGTTAAACCGCTTCCAGAGATAAATTCAAGTGGGGTTTTTCAATTTAGTTTACAAATGAAATGCAGTTGCCTGGAAGCTATCAGCTACCTGGCCTAGCCATGTTTGTATATGTGCGTGCATGAGTGCATGCCATCACTTGGTTATTGGTCATCACTGTAAGTGAGAACCAGTTCTTGAAAGATAAATCATTCTTGAAAAGATGGAAAGACAGTTTCCAATTTCAGAGCAAAGGAGTCATGGTCACATGACATCACATGGTCTGCACAAAGAAACTAGAAACAAGGCCATTTTGATTAATACCGCTTGTATTTTTTTATTAGAACTGCGACATAAAAACTAGGGCTGGGCAAGTTAATGTGTCCTTTTCACGTTAACTCATCAATCTATTAAACGCAGAAAATTATTTTATCGCCATTCGCGCATGTTGTTTAGATGCTTTAATTTTGAAAATATCTCTTGCTGGCATAGAAAAAAGGAGAAATGTGGAAGAAAACAGAACAAGCATGGAGCAGAAGGGTAACGCTACAGAAATTTACATGGTCATTTTCATTATAAAGTACTTCGAGACGGCGGATTTGACAGAAACAAAGTCATTTGTAGCCACTGCCAATCTGAATTGTCTTATTACAGGAGTACTTCCAGTCTAAAACATAACCTTAATCAGAGCACACTGTTGATATGAGCAAACCATTCAACGAAGCAAACAGTGGAGCGAGGCTTCAGCAGACTACGTTAAATGCAGCGTGTGGGAGAAGTCTAGATAAACAATTCAAGAAAAGCTAACAAATGCCATCGCGAAGTGGATAGCTGCAGGCCATCATTTTAGTACCATGTCAGGGAAGTCCCAGCAGAGAAGTGTGTTGTGCTTCGCCCTTTCTTTTCTTTCTTCCTGTTTAAAGAGAAAGGTTTCTGCTGTTTCTTCAGAAATTGTCTTTTTCAATGTTATGACTGTGGCTCAGGATTTTATATGCTTATTGTGTTTATTTTTCATAATGATCAGGATAACTTAAATGCCCTGGCAGTGGCAATTGGCTTGATTTTTTGTATTTACATTTTTGAAGTAGATTTTCACTGAATATGTTATTTAATTGTTACTCTTGAACAAGTGCTGATTTTAATAGTGTTTGCACAAATAAGGTTTTGACGCTTTTGTTCATGAGTGAATATTCCAATAAAAGCGCACCATACACTCCTTTTGGATTCATTATTGGATTTTGCATGTACAATGCAGTTAACTGTGATTAATCAGGGAAATAATGCGATTAATTTTGATAAAGAATTTTAATCATTGCCCAGCCCTAATAAAAACAAATACTTTTTTTGAGGAGGGTGATAATTACTTCAACACAGCTAAGCATGCATGTTTAACAGACATCCATAGAGATGCAGGAAGTGAAAAAGCATGAAGAACAAACAGCAAAAAAGGAGATGCTTATGTGAAAGCAAGCGGAAAAAGCTTTTTTAATAGTTGTTGCTGTACATGTCAGACTACAGCACAGCTCAACACTGAGAGAGACTGAATGCTGGGGACCATTTCTTTGCAGCTAAATGACAGTCCTACACTCCCCTGTCCCTTCAGGGAAAACACTTTCTGAAGGAGCGAGGAGAGCACAAGCCTTGCTGTCAATTAAGTTAGCAACAAATAATCCTCACAGCCTTGTCACCTTTAGTGCAACTAAGTCCTCTCGCGCTTGTTTCACTAGTCCAAGTTCAAACTGCCTCAGGCAATCAAAGCAAAACAGCGAGAAACAATTGCTGTGTTCACGGTTCATCTTGCCAATGTTTTTTGCAGCCTGTCATAGGAGTCTGTGCACTCTGCTGCTGTTGAAGAAAAAAACTTGCTGCCACATTATTTACTCATGATTTAGAAGGTCTGTCCTTACATGCCTTTGCAAGGATGCAGTCAAATTGTTTCCCATGTACATAAAAAGAGCCCAAAAATGGAAAACCATGAATACAGGGGAGATACAAATACACACACTGTCACACACGCAAACAATTGCATACACACACACACACACACACACACACACACACACACACACACACACACACACACATCATTTCTTGACAACGGCTCTTGCTGCGATTGGGAAAACATTTTATTATAAACTGAAATGTGCTTTCCACTAAAGTCTCAAAACCCTGAAAAAATTTGGTTCAACAATTGATAGATGCTTTTGGATGGGAACAATTATTTGGAAAATTGTCAGGGATTTTGTTTAGTATGCAACAGTTAGTGGCAACAAAGTGCAACTGAATACACAGTGAGCCCTTGCGAGAACATGGTTCATCTTTTTTTGCGGCTTCGCTGATTTTTTTAAGTGCACTTTTTTTTACAGTGTATGAACGCGTATTGTGTTTTGCATCCTGATTAGCTCAGGGACTATAGGCCAGGGGTTTTCAAAGTGTGGGATAGTGAGCCTCCCCTAAGACAACTCAAAAGATCTTTTAAATAATCTGGGTAGTACTTCCTCCGTTTTCTGCTCGTCCCGGACTCTGTGTCCTCTATGACTTTCACCTTAGATATTAAAAATCGATCCATTTTACCCCTCAGATATTTACTCTTTTTCTTGACAAGTTTAGTTTTTCTCTGTCCGCGCCTCCCCTGAAGCTCTCTAGCGCCCCCCAGGGGAGGTGCGCCTCACATTTTGAAAACCCCTGCTATAGGCCATTGTCAATCAATCTCCTCCATGCCTCGTCTCTGTCAAGAATATCTGTAAAGAATGCATTCTTTGCAATTTACATTTGCAAAGTTCCTCTACGACAAAGTCCACTATGTGGACAAAATGTTTTGCACCAACAAAGGCACCTGAGGACGTGCCCAAAAGGCAGAGGGAGATGCTTACGATTGCAGAAAAAGTTAAATTTCTGGACATTCTAAAGCAGTGGTGTAAAACTCAGGTTCTGGAGGGCTGGCGTCCAAAAAGTTTTGGATGGTTCCCTGCTCCAACACACCTGCTTTAAATTAGTGTGTTGTCATCCTGCTCGGCTGAAGCCTGCTAACATTTAATTCAGATATGTTGGATAAGGGGCTGCACGGTGGCATGGTGGTTAGCGCTCTCGCCTCGCAACAAGAAGGTCCTGGGTTTGTGCCCACGTGGGGCCTTTCTGTGTGGAGTTTGCATGTTCTCTCTGTGCATGTGTGGGTTCTCTCCAGGTACTCTGGCTTTCTCCCACAGTCCAAAAACATGCAGAAGGTCAATTGGCAATTCTAAATTGTCTGTAGGTGTGTGTGGTTGTTTGTCTCTGTGTTGCCCTGTGATGGACTGGCGACCTGTCCAGGGTGTACCCTGCCTTCGCCTGTAAACAGCTGGGATCGGCTCCAGCACCTCCTGTGACCTGTAACATGGAATAATAAGCGGTACAGACGATGAGATGAAATGTTGGATAAGGGAAGCGTCAAAAAGCACTGGGAAGCCGGCCCCCTAGGACCGGAGTTTGACACCTGTGTGCTAAAGGAAGGTAGAAGCTATGCATGGTACGCCCACTGCCTCCAGTGTAGTGTGGATACAACCGCTGCCCACCCTGTAATCTGTCCGTGTTTTCCCTGTCTCCCTCTCAAGTGGGTGTGAACCAAGTGCGGCGGCAAGCATAAGCAGGTGGTTCCAATCTGCGGCCACTGGCTTGGCTGCTATAAGACCGTCCACAGCTCGTTGCCAGACTGTAGAAGTTCTTACTGCGTGACTTCCCTGTTGAGTATCTACTCTACTGCAGAGTGCTGGATGTTCCTCTTGCCCAAGACTATTCCGCCACCAGCCCGCACCTGCTCCGCCTGGCTCCCTGCCATGTCTACTCCGCTGCCAGGCTGCACCTGCTACGCCACCCTCCCTCGTCACATCAGTCCGTATATGTTCCGTGGGTCTTCCCTCGTCTGCTCCTGATCCAGTCAGTACCCGCACTACCTGCCTCTTCCTGCCTTGGCCTCCCCACGTCCATCCCCTGTCCAGTGTCCGTCCAGTTTGCTAGTCGTTCGCAGTTCGCTTTTTGGGTTTCTGCTGATTCCCGGCCTTAAGTGGCTTCCGGTTTCAGTTTGCAAGTTCATGTAGGTTTTGGGTGTGATTTATTGGTTAATGTTAATAAACATTGTTGCACCAATTTTCTGTTGTCCTGGGCCTGAGTCTCCTCCCTGTCCTGTAACAATGCAGCTGTAGGGTAAGACAGTACTATATAATTGTATAAAAGATGACAACTACATGGATTTCGCCAATCGCAGGTTGTTTTTGGAATGCAAACCTCGCAATTAAGGAGGGTTCACTTTATACTCTTTAGTGAAAATGCTTGGAGGTACCTGGGCATTTTCCTTTGTTTCTTTTTTGGAGCTGTTCTAGTTTTGGTAGAAAAGCAGACGCACAGAATAAGAAAGTCAAGGTAAGTCAACTCAACAAGCAGGATTGAAACTGGGGTGAGATTCCAGAGGGAGTAGGCAAAATCCAAAACAGAGAAAACTGAATTAATTCCAGTCACAAGGCAGGCAGTAATATGGGAGCGGCAAAGCTTGCAGGTCACACAGGTGTTGTAGTTCACGGGACATCAGGAAATACAGAACTAAGAAAGACTTATCGTAACTGGTAGCAGAACAACACTGATGAACTCGCAATGAGACACAAACTGAAACCTAGATATATAGCAAGAGCACCAGGTGAGACTAATTACAATGCAAGCACAGGTGAAACACATGAGGCAGGGGAACAACAATCGCACACGAGGAAAGGAAGTGCAGGGGCTGACAAAAAAGACAATTTGAAACTTTACAAAACAAAACAGGTAACAGATATGGTAGAAAATGTGGTTGTCTGACAGTACTCCCCCTCAACAGTGGGCTTTGGATGGCCTGGGCTGTTCAAGGTTGGAGTCATGGAAGCCCTTGATCAAAGACTAATAAGGAATGTGGCTGGAAAGAACTTAAGAATGTTCCTCTCTTTTTTTATCCCTTCCAGTTCACGAGATACTGCCTTCCACAACCCTGTCTATGGACCACTAAGAGATTACAACCTGTGAAGATGGGCTTGCCATCTAGGCTTTGGGAGGGAGGAGGGTGCTTGGAGGTAGAAAAAAGCAGATATTCTCTGCCAGGTTTGACTGTTGTGGAACTTGGGATGAATCTTCATGGTTGGAGATAGCTTCCAGTGAACAAAGACAGAGTTAATAGGTTTAGAGACCAGGAAGGAACTGATAAAATGAGGTGAGAGTTTACATGATAGGCCCTTGAGGCAGAGGTCCCTGGTGGACAACCTGACCTACGGCCCGGTCCGGTTTTAGGGAGTCATGAAACAATGTCAAGTGGCACATACCTTGTGCTGCATGGCAGCCTTGAGCAGATTACACCATGCCAGTAGTTATCACCATCTCCTTGGCTGACAGTAGCATTGCGGAGTCTAAAGGGTATTGCCAGACAAATTTGAAATGGCCAGAGGGGGGAATGCTGTCTTCGACTTGTCCCTGTTGTTGTCACTCCCAGCTATACAGTTTATGGATGGGATCTATGATGGCTTGAATAAAGTCACTACAGCACCACAAAGTGTCGGTGCTCTGCATGTGGATAGTTAGTCATTATCTAAAAACAAAAGGGGTTAGGCGTAGGTTCGTGTGTAGTACTTAGAAGGGACGCAGGACTTAGGAGGGAGAAGGAAAGCCAGGTTGAGGTGCGCCGTACAAGATTGGTAAGAATACCTTTAAGGAGTGTGTCTGCTGCCCAGACACTGAACTCTTAGCTGTGGGACTCAGGCCATACTATTTGCCCAGGGAGATACCTCATGTTATTATCCTTGCCGTTTACCCCCCCCCCGCTAACCCTACAATGGCATGTAACGTCATACACTGTTGTCTCCAAAATTCAGACTGAACACCCGACAGCTCTGATATTAATATTAGGAGACTCCTCCGGGGAGATCTGATCACAACCTCATTCACCTCTCCCCGTGCAATGTGCCTTTGATGATAAGGATGCCTGCAATCAGAATGAAGATGAGGAGATGGTCGGAGGAGGCTTATGGCACTCTGCAGGACTGCTTTGAGGACATTGACTGGCAGGCACTCTGTGACCCCCACGGAGAAGACATCAATGGATTCGCAGAGTAAATCACGAGCTACATCAACTTCTGTGTGGACTGCTCCATTCCAGCAAAGACTGTTCTTTGTTATTCCAACAACAAACCAAGGATAACAAAGGGCATCAAAGCCATCCTGAATTCCAAGAGGGCCTTTCGAGATGGAATCAGGAGGAGGTGAGGAAATTCAAGAAATCCTAAAAGTGAAGATCATGGAGGCCAAGGACTCCTACAGTAAGAAGCTGAAATTAAAGCTCCATCAGAACAACACGAGGGAGGTTTGGACTGGCATGAAGGCCATCACAGGCTTTAAGACAACCAGCAGAGGAGGCGTCGATGGCAGCATGGACAGGGCAAACGAATTAAACCTGTTCTTTATTAGATTTGACACAGTTCCTGTCCCCCTGCCCCTGGCCTCTACTGACTGCATAAAGCTAGCTGCCACTTCACTTTCCCCTGTAGGACCTAACAGCCCTCTCCCATCTGAGGAATCATCTCCTCCCTCTCCTGCTACACCCACAATGTCCTTCACTGCTGATCAAATGAGGAGACAGCTGTCAAGACTCCACACAAGCAAGGCTGCAGGCCCTGATGGTGTTAGTCCTAAGGTGCTCAAAGTCTGTGCCCCCCACCTATGTGGAGTACCACATCATATCTACAGCTTGAGCCTGTGTCTCCAAAAGGTTCCTGTGCTATGGAAGACGTCCTGCATCGTTCCTAAACCATGCCCCAGCAAAATCAAGGACTACAGACTTGTGGCATTGACGTCCCACATCATGAAGACCCTTGAGAGACTCATCTTGTATCAGCTCGTTCGCCTACCAGCCCCGACTGAGAGTCAAGGATGCGATCACCTTCCTGCTGGATTGAGTCTACTTTCAACCGGACAAGCCAGACAGCACTGTGAGGGTCATGTTTTTTTTCTTTTCCAGTGCTTTTGACACCATCCAACCGGCTCTACTAGGTGAGAAGATGACATCGATGCAGGTTGATGCTCTGCTAGCTTCCTGGATCATAAGCTGACTGGCAGACCATAGTATGTCTGCCTTACATGTTGTGAGTCAAGCAGAGTGGTCAGTAACACTGGGGTTCCTCAGGGGATGGTCCTGTCACCCTTCCTCTTCACCGTCTTCACCACGGACTTCAACCTAAGGCCTAAGTCCTGCCACCTTCAGAAGTTTTCTGATGTGGTTCGATGCATCAGTGAGGGTGATGAGAGGGAGTACAGAGCTGTGGTGGGGGACTTTGGCCCAATTCTAATTCCTATCTTAACCCTCAATCTTAACCCTCAAAACAAAGTGTTAAGGGCTATTTTGTGACTTGGAAATGGGACACCCATTAATGCAGATACGTCTTCAGACTGTGGGGAACAGCATTACGCTATACTGGCACACACACACAGTTACACATCTTCATTTATGGATATGTAAAAGTTTTTTCAAAAACATTCATCAAAAAAAATACATTTATCAAAATCAATAGCTTCTTGGATGTGTAATAACAAATGAGTGTAAGGTTATGGCAGATCAGTGAAAAATATCAACCTAACTTTCTGAGAATCGGGACAGCACTTGTTCTTCGAGGGCGCGTGCATTTTTGAGATTGAGGGTTAGGATTGAGGGTTAAGGGAAGAATTGCAATTCACCCTTTGTCACATGGTGTGAGCAAAACCACCTTCTGCTCAACGTGGCAAAGACCAAGGAATTGGTAATTGATCTGAAGAGGACTAAGACACCGCTGACTCCCAGTTCGATCCAGGGGGTCAGTGTGGACATTGTGGATGACTACAAGTACATGGTGGTGTACTTGGACAGTAGACTTGACTGGAGCAAAAACACTGAGGCCGTCTACAAGAAGGGCCTCGACTTCATGATGAGGCTGAGGTCCTTTAACGTCTGCAGGAAGATGTTGAGGATGTTTTATGTGTTTGTGGTGGCCAGCGCAATACTCTATGCTGTGGTGTGTTGGGGCAGCAGGCTAAGGTCCACTGAATACAACAGGATAAACAAACTGATCTGTAAGGCCAGCAACATAGTTGGGGTTGAGCTTGCCTCTCTGAAGGTGGTGGCAGAGATTAGGATGATGATGATACTGTGTAACATCTTGACAATGTCCAACATCCACATAGTGTTGGTCAGACAAAAGAGCACATTCACTGCCAGGCTGATTCCCCCAAAATGCACCACAAGACATAGAAAATCCTTCCTGCCTGTAGCCATCAGACTCCTTAACGGCTCTCTTACAAAAAACAACACCTGATTGGCGACTGACAAATTCTCAACTCGGCAGACCTCATAAATGAAGATAGAATTGTAGATATATATGTTGGGTGTCTATGTGGGATATACATGGATATATGTATATAGATATTGTTACATATGTAAAAAGAAATACAGATATTTTGTCTTATTTATGTAGTCGTATTTATTCGGTATTTAGCCTAAGCAAATTTAATAAATTTAATTGAATACATTTTTATTCAACTTGAAACTTATTCTCTATTTCCCTACTTTATTGTACATGAGCAAGGTAACAAAAAAATTTCCCTCCGTAATTGATAAAGTATTTCTGATGATGCCGTAATACATGATTACATTTTCATATGTGGGTAATCTGACCACAACTGCCATGGAACATTTGAAAAATTCTACAAAAGTGACATTTTTATCTGAATCCTGTTTGTATTGTTTTTTTTGTTTGCGTTTTTCAAATTTGGCTATAAACTTTTATGCTTGGCCTGTTCAAACCACCTGCTTATCCAGGTTTGGTTCAATGAAAGCACACCTTTCCCGTTTTCATGGCGGGGCCTCACTCAGCTTGACACACCTGACAGTTTGCGTTTATTCAGAGAACTAGGAGTATATCTATTGCATGTGACAAAACCTTCAAATGCACCACAGCAGCAGGCTTGAGCAGCGGGAGGGTGCCGAGGCCTGTGCTCCCTTAGATTCACATCTCTTGACAGCTGCCATTTTCAGAACAGTGCTTTTACCATTGTTGCTAACCAAATTCCAAGTTCTCATCAACTTGGGTTTCCTCACAGCCTTTTTGTGATGAGGTTACCAGAGAATTGGTGGTGCCTCTACAAGTTAGTAAAAAGGGGTTTTCTGATCAAGAGACCCCCTTCACCTACTGCTGATGATCATTGCATGTGAAAAAAAAGAAAACTTGTTCAGCCCTGTAAGACATGAATCTTAAGTAGCAACAGTAGCCATAATTTCCTTTGAAATAAAACACACCTCCATTATCTATTTTCCTTTTTTTAAAAAAACAATCTTCAGTTGTGCTTTGAATTGAGATTTTTTTTTCCTACATATGTTTTTCAACAATATGCTCAATAAATATGGTCCACTACATTCCAAATAGTCTTGAAGACTGCCAGGCAGGTGTCTTGTAATTGTCCAGTTATACAAACTTGTTTTCTCTCACTTGTTGAGTTCTGTTTTCCAGCCTCTATAATGTTAAAAGTAAAATAAAATGAAAATTTCCAATACCGGTTCAAATTCAGTGTTAGCAGATTGGGCAGGTGCAGCATCACTGCAGCGCCATGTTAACATATTCGTCTGTGCTCCCCGCAGTTCAGTGAACCTGTCACGGAACAGGTGAGGCTCAAGCGCAGACAGCAGTCGGAAACAGAGTTCTCTTCAACACACACAGTTTATTGCAAGAACGAAACGCGGTCCAGGAAGGACGATCAAAACGAAACAAAAAGCAATTCCAACAGGACGAACGCTGCAGGACGCAGGATGATGAAAAAAAAATAAAAATACAAATGGACGAATGCTGCGGTAAACAGGGTGAAGAAAAACAAACGATCCAAACGGGATGAACGCTGCGGAACACAGGATGAGGGGAAACCAAAAACAATCCAAAATGGACGGGTGCTGCAGAACGCAGGATGAGCCGTACAGGCAGACGAAGAACGGGGCGAGCAGGCGGGACAGGCAGGTTGGAACCAGGTGGGTCAGGCGAGCGGGACAGGGAGCCAGGCGTATCCAGGGGACCAGCGGGGTGCGTGGACTCTGTTTACGGACTAGCGGGGAAGAGCAGGTGAAGCCGGCTTAAGTAGCCGGGACCGCCCCCAGCTGCAGGTGTCTCTAGTCCTGATCAGCGCTGGTAGAGGGAAGGGTTAACGACATGCGCGCACCAGCTGGCTCTCTGGAGGCGGGGTTCCTGACAGAATGATTGGATCATGCAACTCTTTTTCAGATATTAATAAAAAAATATTTCAAGATTAGAAAAGACAAAGCTGTTGTTCCTTTATTGCATGTTCATTCACTTCTTTGGCTGTTCTTTGTTTTATTGTTTTACTTTGTTCTTCATGAAGAGTTTTATTTTAACTGAGCTCCTTTTAGGACCTCCTTTTTATTATTACCAGTATAAAATACTAGATACGGGATATTCCTGTTGTGTTGCAGGAACAAATGTCTGAAGTCATTGTGTCCCTGTGATGATTGTCCCTCAGGACCCCTGGTGGATTGAAGTCATTCTGCCACACTGCTCTTCTGTGCCTTTGAACAAATATTGTGTGTGGAGCTGTGTCTGTGCAGTGTTTGAATGATGTTTGCAGTACTGCAGAGGCAGACTCATACACCACAAACCTCCTCAGCAGACTGCAGCATGAAAATAACAACAAAAAAAGTCACAATTTTGTTACAGATATCAAGAGATCTGAGCTCCCGAAACATAAAGAGGCATCTTTCCCCTTTTTTGTAGAGAAAGTCTGCGTTTAGGGTCCAGTCCCCAAAAAGGCCCCCAAAGCACAGTTCCACTTCAACCTGACAAATTGTTGGTTCCTGTCAGGTAACCTGTGATCCAGGAACTAAAGGACAGTTCATATGATTGGTGCACACTGTCTCAGCGGTATCTTCCTTACACTGTATCACAAATCATTTTCAGCCTTTTTATTCACTGCAAACATAATTTAATAATTTCCTAATATGAAAGTAAGTATATAATTTATTGTGAATGCGCGTGTTGAAAATCCATGGTAATCTGAAAATGCTCAGTTTAGTTGGTGCAAATTTTCATTTTATCTCTACTCAGTTTATTTTATTTTGAATTCAGTTAATTCAATTCTCGTCCTTTTTTTGTCACATATACATGTGTATCTGTCACACCACCACCACCACATAAATAGTCACATTTGTATTACAGTTAAATCTGTTACATTTATACATTGTATTTTCATGATTATTGCTTTGAACTAATTTACAGGATTTACAGTTCGATTCGGCCCGAATCGAATGATTGGTTGAGATTTGTGTCAATCATCCATTACCCATCACCCCCCTCTCCAGTCACTGAGCGCTGTCTCCACTCCAGTGTCACAGAGCGGTAGAAACGGGTTTGATAGTTGTGAGAAAAAAGCAAACAAACAAAATCAAAACAACCTAAAATGAGTGACCAAGGCCAGCTGACGAAAGAGGACTATTGCACACAAAGCTGCAGTAAAGTGACAACTTGATGCGACAAGGAGCAAAACTCGGGTCAATATCGGCTCTGCTTTTGAGCGATGGCGGAGAGTGATGCAGCTTCATCCTGGCCAGAGAAGAGATGAGATGATGGCGGAGTAGAGACAAAGGATGTATATTTTTGACCCCCGAGAACTGAAATGATTCAACGGTAATAATCTCTTTTATTGGGTGCGTTCCGAACGGAGTCCCTGTAGAAGTTTTCACACAGCTGACATCGGCTACATCCATCAGATACGTAAGAACCCGTCTTCATACATGGGAGAAAGAAAGCTTTCACAAGCAGGGATGACTATTGATGTTTCACAGCTGGCTGGGCTGACCCGAAAATATGGCATCTCTCGGAAATGTCTTAGCTGAGAGAAGTAAGTCATCTTCTGGTGATCAACCTGGAGATCGACCTGGTGATCAACTTTAATGGAGGGCTTTCCAAAAAATGTTCATTTTTTACTCTCTCAAATCAGTTCGGATCTTATTTTGAAAGAATTTTTTTTAATGTTTTTCAGCACCTCCAGAGCACGATCTTCCCTTGTATTACATAGAATATATTTTTCTAAATCATAACATTTTGGCATCAAAGCAGTGTTTCCAGAAAGGGAGCGTGACGTCACGCTCCATTTCTGGAAACACTGTTTAGGGGTCTGTGGTCTTTCCCCAAATAGACATATGTACATATCCACTGTGGCTGGGCGTACCTAAAGCACCACCATCCTTGTACAGACCAAGCTGAGGCAGCGGTGAATGAATGAAATAACGAATAAATAAATGAATGAAATAATGTACAGAACATGGACCGGCTCTGTTCATCCAGCATCTCCATCTCTTCTCCGCTCACATCACACAGAACGCAGTGTATTGACATCATCAACAGGTGACGGATGACTTTCACAGTAAGAGTAAGACCGACAAAACATTTTATATTCAACACTTAACAGTCCGGGTTATATCTTTGATATTTATAGCTAGTTGTATTGCTAGCCTAATATAGTTAGCTAACCTGTTCTAAAAAAAAAGACCTAGACGGCAGTGATTTCTAGCTTAGAATACAACATCCAATAGAGCTAATAAAATGAGTATTATTTTGTTTATGTTTGTTTATTATTATCTTTGTTGCAGACATCTCTCTGTCTCTCACTACTTTTCATACACTTAAGGTTTCCCAAGGATCGTGTTTTGAGGAGGCAGTGGGAACTTATAGTATAGTAAATAAAGACCTGAACATTGAACGTTTTCAGGGTTCTTTTCTTTTTTTATTTTTATTGTGTCTATGTCTGTCTGTAATGTGTGACGTTTGACAAACAAATCACGTGAAATTAGCTTCACACCAGCGATTTATGATTACTTTTGTGTGTGTAGAAACAGCGCTCCTCCATAGATGTAATGCATTGTCCTGGCGAGTCGTCTGTACCAAGATGGCGGACCTATAGGCACGTCGCTTCAGTGGGCGGCGGCATTCGATCCGGCGTCTATGTATATATGTCTATGTTTCTCAACGTCAGTCTCTTTGGGCCCCATGGAGCACGTGACTGACGCCTGCAGTACCGCCGATTGACCAGCGTGTCTGTTTTGCTTGGAGGCGCCTCCTGGGGTCTGGGAGGGCCGAATCCACCACTCAGCACCAGGAAATGTCCTATTATGGGATGGAAGCTGTCACAGTAAACTTCCGGTTGGGTGTGTGCTTGAAGCGGAGTGTCGAAGGAGAAGGGAAAAAGCCAAGATCTCCCACCGCAAACCAACGCCAGAAAAGTCACATCTCCGTACAATCCGGGTTCTTGCAGTTGTAAGAGAAGAAAAAATGTGAGTTAAGTTGTCGGACGCATTCTGGACGAATTTTCCAGACACAACCTAACTTTTCCCACTGCGTCTTACAGATGTCTAAGTCTCTGAAGAAGATCGTGGAGGAAAGTCGGGATAAGAACCTTCCGGAGGTGGAGATGTGTGACCGAGGCATTTCGAACATGCTGGACGTTCCCGGACTATGTAAGCTAATGTTCTAGCTTCACAGTGTATGAAAGCCACCGCTGTCACAGTCTGAGTTCCGCCCCCTGTTTTTAGCTTCTAAGCAGTTCCTCTGTTTGAAGCGGTGTCGCTGCAGACGTGATGGTCTTACAGCTGAAAGCTGCTGCTGGTTGTGTGATGGACGGTGAAACTGGAGCGAGCACGTCCCTGTGATGGAGTGTGGTGGGAGCGTAGTTTTGCTGGAGTGGTTCGGTTCATTTAACTTCAGGCACTAATGTACTGAAAAATGCTACATAAAGTAACATGTTGCTGTGTAGCCAATGGGAACACAGGATTATTCCCACTTTAGTTCAGTGCTTCTCATACATTCCTCACTTTGAACAAGAGGGAGTTTTAAAGGTGCTCCAGGTGATATTTCACACTGTTCTCATAATGAGCTGCAGCAAAGAGGTGCAGGGAGTCCTGACATCTTGAGCTCAAACCCTCTTTGGATGGACAATTGTTCTGATGTTGGTTTGTTGTGGACCAGGATGCACGTTCACTCTGGCTTTACAAACACCAGAGTTCATGTACTCATGGACTCCTCCTCCTGGATCTCCCTCCAAAAAAGTGGTGGCGAGGAAGGAGCGAGACTGCAGACAGCGAGCTGAACATGGAGGACAGCAACGCTCAGGGTGCCCAAGCTAATGGAGGAAACACAGAAAACTTCCTCAGCTGACAGAAAACTCTCTGATAAACTCGGACAGAAAGCACAAATAAACAATAGTGTGGCATTTCCAGGAGAGAGAGTCTGATGAGCTGCTATAAAGTGACAATGGAGCCACGTTCATGTTCTGCAGTCACGTTATTCTTCTTGTTAGGAGCCGCTGGGACGTGAGACACTGCTGTGTCCCTACAAAGGCGGTTATTCAGTGAGTGTCCTTGTCCATTTAGCTGTTAGCCTCTTTGTGGACAGCTCATACAGAGAGGCAGAGGCATGGAGGCAGAATGGTAACCAAGTGACGAGGCACAGCCTGAGCAGACAGGCGTCTGCCCTTAAAGGGATAGTATACCCAAAGAATGATGTGCCTTCATTTTCTACTCACCCCCATGCTGAACAACAATCTGAAGCACTTTTTTGACATCTCAAAAGCAGCTGGAGATCTGGGAGGTTTCTTGTTATCTGCCCACGTTCAAATAATGGTCAACGGCACCCGAGCCAAAAACGTCCATAAAAGTCCTGAGAGGGTAGTGTCCATAATTTACTGGAAACTAAATCATTTAGAATGTTTTTAGAGCCTAAACAGTAGTAGATAGCATTTCCTATCACTATGGAAATCGTAGCAGACCAAACCAGATGAGAGTGCGCATTCAGCGTCTGCTCTGCTGATAATCGACCCAGAGCACCTTTAAAGCCCGACCTAGCTAGACGACTCCAACAGAGAGTCATTAGACTGGACGTATTCTCCTGAGTGTCGCGCTCCACCTGTTCTGCCTCCATTCCCCTCCAGTGCTACGTCCCCACACCTTCCAAAGCATGGCCTCAGTCACATTTGGAAATGATTGAAGAGATGCAGGACTACTGACACTTCCCATAATGTTTTCTAAAAGTGACGTCACCAGTCAAGCAGGAGCAATTAAGCCCGTTCAAAGTTTTCAAAAAGAGCTTGTTTAATTTTTTACATTTCAGCGTCTAGCTTGTTTGGATTTGAAGTCATATGATTTCACTGACTCGTGCACCCTGCTCAGAGTGGGACTGCAGACATCCCTCTGTATGTAGCATCAACCGTGGCTGGGACAGAGCAGCAAGCCTCCCTGTCCTGCCAAACAATTGTCCTGAGGCAAGTGTCTCGTCCCTGCCCAAGTTTGCTCAGGAGTGGCTTTCAGCAGCACAACCTTAGCACCCCAATTCAAGTGAAAGTAAACCGGATGTGAACTTCTTCCTCCATGTATTTCAATCAAAAAGAATCAGAATAAGAAAAGATTCCCTAACATTGGTTTTGCTGAAAGAGAGGCTTCCCAACCCAGTTCAAACCAGCTCCCAGGATGAGGGAATCGACCTGTTTGCTGACTTTTTTCCCTTGTTCTTTCAGTCACTTTGTCGAACATCACTCAGCTGGTCCTCAGCCACAACAAGCTGACAGGTAAGCTGCCGCCAGCAGGCTCTGAATTCTGGTCTTCACCCACAAGGTTGGACTTTGAAGTGTTTTGTGTACAGTGAGCGTGTGGGTGCAGACAGGCCTTGTCAGTCTCAGTGTCCAGTTTGCAAGCAGACTGATTCCACAAGTTCTGTTAAATCATTCAAAAATACAAGATTTCTACGGTCTCCAGCTCTACGTCAGACTATCATTGAAGATGATCTCGCCAAGCCTGTGTTTTGATGGGGCTACTCGGTGTTCTCTAAGACCTGTTCATCATTCTAGGAGGCAGATGCAGGGTTGGATCCCTTACAATGGTGAAAGCCAAATAAACAGCTCACTGTTTTTAAACACTCTCAGCACACATTATCCTTTGATACGGCCATAGCTGTTGTTTCATCCAGATTCATCCTAGAATAATTTCACAACTAACAAAAGAAACAAAGCACTGAAGGGAAGTGCATTAAAAAACCAAATATATCTCCCAGCCTCTCAACCTTTAGCTCAGCTTCATGCTGCCTTCACTTACCCGTGGTGTGTTGGCAATCTCCCTACAACCATTACACTTCAGATCAGAATGGACACATGAATATTGATCACTCCAATAATAATCATGGTCGTGCTCACATGTCCAGGACTACTGCAGCTTGTATGGCCACATAAAGCGAGCCCTCCTCTTTCCTGCTTCCTGCAGCCTTTGGTGTCTGTCTGCTCTGACTGAGTTGAAGCTGGAAAACTTCGCCTTAACATCTGTGGTGTCTGTCATGAGCCATGTTGCAGTGAAGCAAAGCAAACTGCACTCCATGGAAGTCTATACATTGTTCACTCATGCAGCCAGTTCATCGACCTTGCTCTACATTGAGTTCACATCTCCACTGATGGGACCTGAGCTTGGATCTGCGCTTTCTTGCTAGCCGCCTAGCCTTTAGCATAGCGCCGGCTCTGTCGCCTCATATGGCCTTATAAAGGTAAACAGTTTAAAACCTGCTTGTCTGGTATTGGAACACTACCCTGCTATACACCAATGAGGCATTTCTTCCGAAATGATGATAGAAATTAGGAAACAAAGAGCCTGTTAGCTGTGATGACAAACAAAAGAACATTTCTTCCAAAATGATGATGGAAATAAGGAAACAAAGAGCCTGCTAACTGTGATGAGTGTGAGCTGAAGTTTGCCAACAACGTCCCTTCCCTGCTTTTATTGTTTTGCAATGTTCATAAACTACTAAACGGATGTGGTGTCGTTAGCGAATAATAGGGTTAGGGATGTTGGTGTTGTGTTTTGGGCTGTATTTAAATCTGTCATACGTTCCATAGATCTGATTGGTCAAACTGGTGCTCCTCATATTGTCAGAGTGACAGCAAGTGGTTTGAACAGTCGCCTGCCAAGCAGTTGTTCAAAGCGCTTGCCTCTTGGCAATGGCTTTTGAATGGAGCAGGTCCAGCTGCATCCCAGAAGTGAATGTGGATGACTGCGTTGTGTCCAGTCTTACAAACTGGCTCTTTATGTAGTTTAGTTCAGAATTCTGCTCCAGGTGAGTCTGTCTGCGACATTAAGCCAAAGCTTAGCCTGACTTTGTAGTTTATCTATTCCTCCGCTTTCATATTCGGTCCCAACCAACCCATGAGCCATCTTTTCCTCAGTCATTAGTTGTTGTCTTTGGGTCAGCACTAAGTTCAGACAACAGCAGCCCTGCAGCAGCAACATTGCAAACACTTGCTGAAGCACTTGTGGTGGATTCGTGGTTGACCAGGGTTTCCTTGGCTCAGGCTTACTCACTCAGTTCTGTCCATGTTCACAGACGGTTCAGAAAGGTTCAGTTTGATTTGCCACGTTTAACAAAAATGCACAGGTCCTGAAGACAAAGTTACTTGCAGTTCAGGTCAGCTTTTTGCGATGAGTACACTGAATGCTTCAATATTCAGGGAATGAGAATTTTGCTATGTGTCATGCAACCTTGGATATTCACAACTCCATGCCTTCTTCTGTCTGCTGTGTTTGCAGACACACACAGAAAGCTTTTGAAGCTAATCAAGCCAAAGCGTGAAGCTTGATTTCAGTTTGATGTATTTTAGCCTTGTTTTTTCCGTCTTGAATTATTCTTTTTGGAATACTTTAGATCTGAAGAAACATGTCATTTGTAAAAATTGCATTGCGGAATGCTGAATTATTTATATGAGCTGAAATATTCTGCCTCTTAGAAATTCAATATTGCATAATACAAGAATATTCAAATGTTTTTGCAGTGCAAACGATGTGATCCCGTTTTTCCACCAGCAGAGGTCGCCATATACTGATATAAGCAACCAGAACTCAACGTTATCAAGCAATACTGGAACAATGTGGAGCCAATTTAGACTTTAGTCGGGTGGACTTAGAGTCTCCTATCTCTAAACCGAAGCAGTCATGTCCTGTGTTCCTCCAGGATTGGAAATGTATTTGTAGCACGTGGCGTTGGGGCTCTGTGTTTAATGGGCGTGTTCAGATGAATCTAATCCAATGAAACTTTGTCAACTAAGTGAAATTTTTGCAGATTAAAAAATCCTTTGTACATTTCTCCATTCTGAACACTTACCCAGTGCACAGGGTCTGCCTCCGATTTGGAAACAACCATCTAAAGGCTTCTCTGTATGGGATGTGTTCAGGGGCGTGCAGCAAGGTGCTGCGCTTCAAGGTGTCTTCTTTCTATCCCAAAAAGAAACAAACTTGCAGATCTCTTTTGAAGAAAAAGTCCACAGACAATTTGACAATCTGCTCCTTTGCACTTGAAAGCAATTCTTTAACTCTGTTCATTTTCAAGATCTCTTGGTCACAATTTACACTTGGACTATCAGGGCTGCAGCAGCCAGTTGGGCCAGGCAGAGAGAGAGATGTCTGCCCGCACATCATGTCCTCTGGCCAGCATTGTTTCTTGACCATTGTACGAACCAGGATGGAAAATAGTTGGCACAAAATGAAAATCAAAAAACGTCACCATATGATCCTAACAACTTTCTATAAGAAATGAATGACAGACCTTTTGCTCCTTAGAACACACGTTACTTGAATGTCAGCAGGTGAGCAATGTTGGTAGTAATGTGTGCAATGTGTTTAACAATGAAACTTTAAACTGCTTGACCTGCGTAAATGTTTTGGCTGATGTGATCAATTCATTATACTTAATGTGAAATATAATTTATTGGCAAGATAAACGTGTATGTGTGGGCTGAGAGGGATCAACATCATTTGAACTAAAACAGCAACCAAACTCAATTTTCACTTCTTTTTTTCTTAATTGTAAGAATAGTCCATCCATCATCTCCCGCTTATCCGGAGCCAGGTCGCGGGGGCAGCAGTCTCAGCAGAGACTCCCAGACTTCCCTGTCCCCGGCCACCACCCCCAGCTCGTCTGGGGGGACCCCGAGGCGTTCCCAGGCCAGCTGGGTGATGTTATCCCTCCAG
>JAUESE010058836.1:0-19642 GCA_032274725.1 Malacoctenus triangulatus
TGTTGTAATGAATGATTGTTTGTCTGTGATTTTATGTGTGCGCCTTTGTAGATAGCTTTAGACTAGTGTTTATTGATTATGTATGGATGTGGACGATATACATTTTGTAATAAACAGTTGTTTGTGGAATAAGAAGCCTCGAAGTGATTATTGTGTACATTATTGTGGTAACTGCTGGTTGAACGGTCAGCGCTCGATTTCACCCTTCAATTTAGTGATTTATTCATTTAGTTCAGGATGAAGTTCTTTATTTAATATTTATTTATTTATTTCAGGTTTAATTTTTTACTTTATGTGACTGAGACACAGTCAAACTGCTGTATAAGTACATTCGTTATTAATAAAGGTTGTCAAGTTCAGAGGCATGTTGTCATACAGTCATTTTGTATATCTGATGCATTTGCGATGGGGAGAGGTTTGAGGGTTTGGGGCGGTGGGTGGGGGGGCTCCAAATTTCGCTTAGGGCCCCAATTTGGTCAGGGGCGGCACTGCTTTTATGTCATGCTTCACCAGTCTGCTGGGATGTATTTAAAATATTTCTATTTATAAGCAAAACAAAGCATACATACAGTCGCACTTTTAAATGACAAAAATGATTTTGTTCTTCAACATTCTTTTCTCTTGCCATTGATTGTTGCTCTCTGTTTCAAATGTGTGTGATGATATATGTAATGAGAAATAAATCAATTGTGCACTTTCTTTATCTCATTTTTATCTAACAGTTCAATGCGTGCACAATGCAAGCCAAACTATGGAAAAGCAAAACCAGTTTAAAATTCTTTTGGAACTGTCAGGTAATGGAACGAGTTGGGTATGAGAGGGTTTTAAATAAAGGGGAAGGCTGTATGAAGTTACACTTTATGTATGTCAGTTTATCTCCAAAAGTGGCGCCCACTGTTCATTACTTTAGTGTCCACAAATGTCCACACAATTGTCAGTGTCAACTCCACACAGGCCATGTCTCAGCTACCTCAGTCCTGCACCTCTGCAGGTAGGCAGCTGTAGCTCCTCCTCCTCTTACCGTTGTGTGTATCTGTGTGTGTTCAGGGAGGCTCTGCTGCAGTTTCCACTGTCCTCATTGGACCCCAAAAAACACAATGTTTGGAACTGAGGCAGCCTTGAGATCCTGTTCCCCCTGCACTGACGTCACCCTCTCCCACATAAACAAACACAGCCTTCTTGTGCAAGCCCTCAGCTGTTTTTTTTTTTTTTTTTTTTTTTTTTTTTACTGGCACAGCACGAACCAATCCTTCATTTCTACCTGTGTCACACATGAAACGATTTAGCAGTCCAGTCTGAGGCTATTTACGTCCTCAAAATCTTATTAAGGGACTAGACTGACTCTAGCAGAGTGTGTGTTTGTCTCTGTGTTACTGTTTGTGTGTTGGCAGGAGGGTGGAGGCGTGAGTCGGTTCCGGGCAGCACAGGCGCGACGAGCCGCACTGCAGCACGGGTCAGAGCCTCCCCTGGTTTTTCGCGGGGGGGTATCGCGCTGCACCTGCCTCTCAGTCTGCGGGTGTCACCTGTCTCCCCCCTGCCTTCCTCTTAGCACCCTGTAAGGCGCCATTTCTGCTTCAGAGGACGCGAGTTTTTTTTTTCTTCCGTAGAAGACCAACAGAACCCAACACCCGGGGGAACCATGCTGACTCTGCTGACATCCATGTATCTGGTGGTGCGGGCGGTTTCCTCGCAGGTGAGTTGAGGGCTGCAGAGCGGCCATGTAGACTGACCGGACGGAACTGAGAGCGTGTCCTTGAACGTGTCTTTACAGACGCACACGCCACACGTGCGTGTTTCTTGGGTGCATTTTTTTTTTTTCAAACGTTGCGTGTTTGTAGCCATTGTGGACAGCACAAGGGTGATCGTGGAAACAGAGTGCCCCCTGCACTGGCCCCACAACACGGCGGTTGTGCCCCGCCCTGTGGGGGGCGGGGGGAAGTCTCATCCGAGCCCGTCATCATTAATTCAGTGAGTCGCCGCTTGTCTGCGGCTTTGGCACGGTGCCATGAAACAACAACGTTTAAAAAAGCAGTCTCTGGCCAATCTCTCCTAAATAAAAGCATTCGGTTTCGTTATTTTCTTCGCAGAGCATGCGCTGTATATTTGTCGTACTATTTCACAAGACACCTCGGAACTCAAAAATTCTGTGGTGTAAACATTGGCTCAAGACATATGACAAATATTTAAAAGTTTATTTACTCAAAGGAATTTACTCTTTTTGAGTTTTAGGCATTATATTATTGATAAACCATTCTCTGTTTGCATCTTGACGTTTTTCCTTCTGGCTTCTAGATTAGATAGACCTGATAACACACTTGGACAGGGTGTCTCAACTTTTCTGAAATGAAGGGTGTGAAATATACTAATCAAATTGAATGCTGACCTTAAAAATCAGTCTGTAGAAGCTGATGTTCATGTTTTGCTCATTTGGAGCAGGTTTGGACTGCTAATCAAATGTGCATTCATTTTATGTAATTTTTTCAATTAAATATGAATTACATCACAAAGACATAGAACATAGACCATATTCAAACCTTGCAAATGGAACATATTGAGTTTAATCTTCAAAAATTTCACTCCAAAGTGATCAAATATTGAAAAGTAATCAAGCTACTAACAGTAAGTACTTCTTCTATTTGCACATTGATATATCAGGTAGAAAATCTAGGATATATCATCTGTCATTTTTTAGATGCTGGCAGCCAAAATTGAGTGCTCATCCAAAGTTATTAACAGGGCAGGTTGGAGGAAGTTCAACCCTCATCCCGGGTGAATGGAAAACCTGTCTTCTGGCCACTTTCAAGTTACTACAAAATCAAACTCTCAATTTCCACTTGCCAACCTCAACTGCCCTCAGTTTTGTTCAGGTAAACTCTCATCATGTCAGGTAGCCCGGCCACAACCAAATCATTTCAGCAAACTCCAGCAAGATGAAATCAACTGTACCGAAATCAAGTCTCAGCTGGCATCAGAGGATATCTGTGTATTTGACAGTATGGAAGTTGTTACTAACTGACTCATACAGTTGAAAAGAAGTGTTTGGGAGGGAGAAGTATGACTAAAGTTGGATAATATTGAACAACAGTCCTTTTTGTTGTTATCGAGGACTTTCTCTCATTGATTTGTTTTTATTGGTCCTGGATAGATTTGGCTGCTGTATGTACAAATAAGTAAGTTCCTTTCATTTATACTTAACATGAGTTTGAAATTTGATTTGTTAATAAATTTCAGTATTAAAAATAGTCATAAAATATAGAGTAGCTATTTTAATGACAGGGTCAATAACACTGGACCTATTGAAAATAACCTCTATTGAATACATTTGGGTGTCACGATTGACTCTACTTATGGTCAAACATCTATTACTGATCTTTTTAGGTAAAGTTATTTACTAGGGATGTGAATTTTACAACAACTCACGATTGAATTTGATTCCGATTCTTGGGGTGGCGATTTGATTCACAATCGATTCTCGATTCACAATCAATATTTAAAATAAAAAAAGATGGCAAATAATCCAAATATTATAATACAGATGGTGCAGAATGCGTCCCATTTATCACGACCTTGACTGAATGTAGGATATTTTCTGTGCAATTTGTTTGTGAAACTACACTTACGTTTTGGCACGTTAGTGGCACATGACAACGCATGGGCAGCTCCTCCTTTGCTTTGCTTATTTTTATGGGGTCTTCCTGGGTCCTTCACGTCATCAAGACATAATTTTATAGCCAAAAAGGAGGACATGTTCAGGCTGAGGAGGATGTGTGGTCACCCTAATGTTGAGTCAACGGTAACTTTAGTGTCTTTGTAAAGTTGCGGTTTGGCTTTCTCTGTGAAAAACTGACGTGACACAATGACATACCTTGGCTCAATCGTATGTATCATGTATCTGAAACCTTCATTTTCCACAACACTGTAGGGGCAAAAATCTTTCGAAATGAAACAGGCAATAGATTTACTTTTCCGTTTTGCCCGCTCATGTGTGGCATCGTTGACACAAATTCATGTACTGGACCCGCCTGTTGCTGAAATGATCCACTACGGAGGCCATTGCGCGACAAACAGTACATGCAGCGAGTAAGCTCGAATGTGAGAAAAACGTAATTTAAAATAGCGATACTTGGTCAATTTGGATCAAATCACAATCTTATCTTGATAAGTAAGAATCGAGATTCGGACATGACTCAATTTTTTTCAGGCACCCCTATTATTTACAGCATCAAAACCCATCCAAATCATAATTAATCTACTCTCATATTCTGGTATTTATCAAAAGATCTAGAACAGGGGGCCTAAATGTTTAAATCAAGAGTAGACTTGCACTGATTACAATTTTTTGGGCCAGTTCCAATTTCTATGGTGGTTGGACAGCCGATACCGATTTTGGCCGATTCCGATCATATTTTTTCCAAACTGGACACACAAGACATTGCAACATAGTTTTCCTTTTAAAAAATTTATTTTAAAAAAATACAAAAAGTGTGCAAACAGATGCCAGGCATGGCTGCTAAAAATCACGAGAACGCAAAGCTCTCTTAGCGGGCGTACGGTGAGGGTACCCCCGCGGCGCCCCCTCCACCTTTCTGTGCGTTCTCACTGTAAATTTCTGCCCCCTTGCTGTGTTCAGTGGGCGTATTTGCCAGTCTCAGTGGGTATTTGTCAGTTGGGGGCGTCACTCTTCTGACTGATCTGATTGGCTGGATTTCAAGCTCAAATCCAGTCTCACCACGGGACATCCTTCTTCTTGTGCTTTAAACAGCTGATGCACCTTTATCCAAGTTGCATCTTATAGAAACTTCCAGAAGACTTCACGGAGTCGGGTTGTTTGTGAATGTAGTCCAAAGTGGGTGGTAAACTCCATCTAAGGCTAAATACCGGCACGACTCAGCCCCAGTCCCCTTCGCGAACCCGCAAAGAGAGCTTTGCGCTCTCGCGATTAATGACAGCGATGTGACGTCATGTGCTGCCTGTGGCATTGTTTTGGGCACACACAAACAAGCGCAGGAGAAAGATGTGTGTGCACTCATTGAAAAACTAATAAAAAACGCAACAACCGGCGCTTGAAATCGATCACGTGAAAACCGGCCAATTTCCGAGCATCACCGATTGACCGGTGCAAGTCCAATCAAGAGCAAAACATAAAAAAAAAATACTCAAAACAGAACCATTCATCAAGATGCAAAACAAATAACTGAATTAGTCAGTCGCTTGCTGTTTTCAGTTTCTTTGTTTTTGTTGTTTTTTTGTCATAAACAGCCGCATTGTGGTTGATCGCCTCATTCTGAAGGCTGTTTTCATGGCAATATCTCCACAATCATGTGCGATTTACATGTTTGTGATAGTATCCCACTACATTTTTAAATGTGCGATAGGCCACGGCCATTTTGCCCTCAAGCCAAAGTTTGGGCATTGGATTGTCAAATCGTGCCCTTGAGCATAACACTGTCAGACTGGCAACTTGAGCAAAAATCATTGTCTCTAAAAATGTCTTTTTGAAGAAGTCAGCCCAACAGCATGAATGAAGCACAGTGTCTGTACTATTATTTTGAAGCCTGAGCCTCTGCTCCTGTGTGTTGGTTGCTGCTGCTTTGATGCAGTGGAGCAGGCTGCAGATTATCAGCACCATGGTCAGTTCCTACTTTGACTGCCAACACCACAGAGCAGTTTTAGCTCCTGACAGCTTTACAGGAACTTTCCCAACTCTTTGCAGAAAAAAACCCAACACGGCGGTCGTTATCCCTGATAAACTGAAAGGTGCAAACTCTGACTGCACCTGAATTGGTCAAGGTGTATCTGAGCAGGTCTTGAATCTTAGAAAGCAGAAAAATTTAGAACTATTGTTATTTTTTACCTCGTGCATTTCAGGCTACAGTGGTCAGTACTCATACAATTGTCCATGGGAGAACATAAGTAACAGGGCCAGGTAAAATCATGGCTCATGGCCCATTTGGTCTGATCGAACAGATAAACCACGAAAGTCCAGGCTGATGATTCACTGTGTTCTCCCCTTTTGTTTTAGCCTGGTGCCTGGTGTACTGACACCATGCCCCAATGCTCTCTATCCCCCAATCAGTCCATTATGTGACAACCATGCTTCATTGTTGGTTTGCTATATTTCACCTCGCACCTTCAAATCCAAAGTTAAATAACTTCACTGGTCAGTGGACAGAGAGCGTTTATCGCTGATCAGTGCATTCGTCAGAGGAGTGGATTGTTTCTATAAAGCTGGTATGTTGGCCTGGAACAGACTTTTTGGGGAAGCACAAAACTGTGATGTTTGACCTCTGTAAGCTGCTCTGGACTCTGCTGATGTGACCTTTCACATGAAGGGTTAAACTCTATTTCAGGCCTGTTTCACCACATAAACCAGTTTTATTCTCAGTGTGAGAGGTGTTAAAATTTATTTTACTTCAGGTTTCATAGAGGAACTGGTCTGAACCAGTGACATCTTTCCTCGTTTCAGCTTACCACTTGTTCCTAAGGGTCCCCTTAGA
Organism: Malacoctenus triangulatus; assembly: GCA_032274725.1. Taxonomy (NCBI): domain Eukaryota; kingdom Metazoa; phylum Chordata; class Actinopteri; order Blenniiformes; family Labrisomidae; genus Malacoctenus; species Malacoctenus triangulatus. The sequence goes on from JAUESE010058836.1 coordinate 6,498, forward strand.
AGTAAGTCAGAAACAAATGATCACTGAATGATACGAATATGAGAAGCTCAAACTGATGTCAACAGAGTAGATTGAAAAACAGATGAGCAACACAGCTTTCCTATGGGTTATGTTGATTGTGATAAGTGTTGTCGTGTTTCAATTGTGCTAATGACCAGCTAAAACAATATCGCGATTACGCGAGTGTATTGTGTTGTATAGTGGAAGCATACATGCAATAGCAGTGTTTAGTTCGTAAAATCCTTTCAGTAGTTCTGGTTGTTACCCATCACTGTGACTTTGAGTCACTTTCCACTGTCTTGACTGGGAGTCACAAAATATACACCACTGTTTCACTTCAATGAGGTTGTAATTGATGGGGGGTCTTTTTGATTAATTGTCTGATATCTTTTTGCCTGATGTCTTCTTGAAATTACACTTATTAGATGTACCTTTGGACTCAGAAGGAGGAGAGTAGAGACGTTTGACATTCTCAAAAATGAATTTCCCCACGATTTTGTGTTACTTTTAAATTCCTAGTTTTAGTTGTGTGTGATGATTCAGCCGAATACAGCAGACGGTTCCTGTCATAGAAGATGTAGAATGACTGACCCAATTCCAAAAGTAGAGGTGCAAAACAAAAAGGTATCTTTATTGATGATAAAAATCAGACAAGCAAAATCAAAGACAAAAACAATTACACAGGAGGTCAGGATGTACAGTATGGAGACCTAAAACAAGGCCAAGGCTTCACTACACTTTGTTTAAACATGCATTTTTTAAACTTACAATATTTTGAAAGGGGTTTCGAAGTTGGTATCCACCATTCAGCACCAGCATGTCTTCTCTGTTTTGGCTTCAGAAGAGATTGTCATTCAATTTCCCTTTATCAATAGCACACCCGAACTTTACATGGGGCCGCTGATTGTGTGAAGTGTGGTTGTAATCCTGCAGCTTCCAGACTGCTTCACGCTCCCATATGGTGACTGTAAGCAGGTCAGACAGTGCCCTCCTGTTATGTTCCGGGTCATATTGACCCGTATCAAATTTTCAAGGTCTAGAAATTGCAGTTAAAAGTATTTTTTCAGGATGAAATTTCTTCTGCTTGCCTTAGTTAGTGTAGTCAATCTATTATTTGAAAATTGTTCATCTAACATAATTGCGCCCCCCCCTCCCCACATGCTTGCATCACATCGATACTGCTTGGGGCAATTTGACCCACTAGTCACACATGGATGTAAAACGGTGTCAAAAATGGCTTATATTTCTTTATTTGCAACCGTCAGATCTGTTTCAACTTCATCACACACACACACGCAGACATCGACACAGAGACACACAGACATCGACAAACACAGACAAACACACAGACACACATAATTACACACAAATACAATACCAAATACAAATACACAAATACAATGCTTGTTTGTATATCTTTGGTTTCTCACAACTTTTGGATGATTAAACATGGACGGGGGGTCAAAATAATCTGGGAAAGCATTGCTGTTGCTGACAGATGAACATAACAGGAGGATTAAATCTGGGTAGTGAGTGTGCCTCAAGAAATCTTTCCCATCTGACCCCTGATTAGGCAAAACAGTCATTCAGGATAATCAAGACCTTGGTGTGAACTGCTCTCACTGCTTCTTACTGGTTCCGAGCTTCAGGAAAATCCATATAGATCAGCCAATAACAAATTTAGGAATGTCATTAAAACTCCCCACTTTAGGATTGCCAATCCACCAATTCATGTACATCCCATGCATGAAAAATCCTTCCCTCATTTAACATTTTACAACTGACATTCCATTGCATATGGGAAGACAGCCTCCCACTCAACACAATGTGTTTTGTAAGTTAGTGGGTGGCACACCAACCAGTCAAAAACTACCTTCATGTAGAAAACTAGACGGACACAGAACAGACTTCAGGGTTGCAAGTTAAGGAAGTGGAAGTGGGGCTGCTGCCTTCAAGGGTCAGGTGGAGCACGGGCTGGTCCCCAGATCAAAACCTTTCTATTGCCTCCAGTAACCTTCCTCCAGTGGGCACCTGCCACAAGGCGACAGGCCACAGTGTGGGAATATTTGATGGAGATACTTACTGATTACAACAGGGGACTTTCTCTGTAAGACAAAAAAAAAGATTATTTTACATACATGAATGTGTATTTGTTACAGTCTCTCCTTGCAGCAAAGGTTTCTGGTTCAGTTTCAGGGATGGTGATGGGTATAGTTGGTATGTTTTCCCAGTGCAGATTTTCTCTTCCTTCTCCACTGTCACCCAAAGGTTCAAGGTCATGCATGCTTAGGCAATTAGTGATTCTCAATAGATTTGATTATGAATATGTTACCGTCTATGTCTTTGTGGTCCTGTTATGGACTGGTGACCACCATTGCTGGGCATTTCCTGCATTTAACCTCCAATTCCTGGGGCTACTCAGACCACACAAATCTGCAGGCTTCAGACATTTAATCTCATAGTTACTTCTGTACTTTTGAAAAAATGCTGCTGGCATTCACTGCAGTTTAGTGCAGCTCAGTTCTAAGTCTCAGTGTATTGAGAAAACAAAAGTAGATAATTATTGCTGTACAGTTTGCTTCGTCAAACTCCATAATGAATGGACATGCACAGTAAGTTAAAAAATTCCTTTGTAGAGCTCAATACCAAGTTGTTGGCATAGCGTCATAATTCACACCCCCGTAGGTAGACTAGTTTCTCGGTGCTGTAGTGTCATTGGAAAACTTGATAATGTTCAGGTGTTGGGCCTGAATACTGTGAGTTATGTCGAGGGAGGTCAGCAGCAGGCTCAACACACAGCCTTATGCAAAGTCAGTGCTGACTAAAAGGTGTGGAGGAGGCAGCTTCACAGTGACAAGGCAGGTGTGCTCGGTCCTTATATGCTGCTGTTCTTTTGTTTTCTTATGTATTCATCCATCAACCTATTTTCCATATTGTGTTCATCCCGCTTAGGGTCACAGAGAACTTGAGCCAGTTACAGCTAAAATTTGATGTTAAAGTTATACTTACCGATCTCAATGGAGTGACATTCAGAGGCATTGGTAAGTTGTAACTAAAACAATAATAATTATTAAACGTATTTTTTTGTGTGGTATTATTATATTTTGGTTATCTGACGAACTGCCAGTCATTGCTGTATCATAACACACTATTATTAGTTATTATTATTATTACAAAAAAATCATTTGATTTGGGCCGAATCAAACGATTGGTCAAGGTTTTTATCAGAAAAACAAAAATGTAAAATAAAGGGTACATTTATGTGTTCCAGCACTTGGTGAATTCCTCCTAAATTTTATTCCCATATACTGGTTAGGAACATTATAAAATTACAATAAAAAAAGTATAAAATTGCAACAAAGGTAAGTATAGCTTTAAGGTAAAACTGTTAAGTGCATCTTTACAGGGATATTTACAGTGACACACGCTCACAGCTCCAGGCACTGTAGAGACAACAATTCAACTAACCAAACCTAACACAAGTCTTCAGAATGTGGGAGGACATTGAAGTGTCAAGAGGACACCCAGAGTACACAGGAAAATAATGGAAACCCTAATCGACCAGAGGCTCTCATTGTGTGGCTCCCACCTTTGTCAAGCATGTTATTAAGATGGTGGAATTACATTTCCAATGAACCCTCATTTATTGCGCAGTTACGTTCCAAAAAAACCCCACAGTCGGCGAAAATCCGCAAAGTAGTCAGCGCCTTTTTTTTTTTACAATTATTATACACTACAGTATTCTGTAATGGCGCCCTACAACCGTGCAGCTTCGATCTTCCTTTAACATGTCCTGAAGTTTAACTTTTTCTGTGATAGTTAGCGTCTTCCTCCGCCTTTTGGGTGCATCCGCAGGTGCTTTTGTCGGTGCAGAGCGTTTCATCAACATTGTGGGTTTTGTCATGGAGAAATATGCAAACATGTATATTTGCCAAGCCAAACGCTTATACTGGACAGAGACGAGGCACGGAGGGGATTGATTGGCATTGGCCCACAGTCCCTTTGCCAATCAGGACCCAGAACACAACTTGCGTTCATACACTGTCCACAAGTATTTAATAAATGCACAAAAAAATTTGCGAAACAATGAAGCCACGAAAGGTGAACTGCATTTTAGCGAGGGTTCACTGCAGTTGCTTTGAAAAAAATGCCACTTTCAAAAAAAAGGGCAATCAGCCACATGATGGCTCTATTGAGTAAACTGTTTTGAGCAGTTATGTGAAATAACAAATGAAACTCAAACAATTTCTGCCTGTGTGATTTTGACTTCTCTGTAAATGAATTGACTTAAATTCCCAAAATCAAGTGAAGCTGCTCAAATTGGTGATGCTGCAATAGGTTTGTTCCTTTTTGAAATGGTTCTTTTTCTTTATCTATTTGTGTTGCTGTTTCTTCTTCTTCTTCTTCTTCTTCTTCTTTTTGTTATTATTATTATTATTATTATTATTATTAGTAGTAGTAGTAGTAGTAGTAGTAGTAGTAGTAGTAGTAGTATTGCCTTTACTTAGCACACCATCTCAGTGTTGTGCAAACGAAAAATTGCAGTCCAGCTGCCGACCACAAGATGTCGCCAACAAGCTTCCTCCAGACGCTGTTGAAAGGAGACGCTTTTCAGAAAATCTTCCACCATATTTGGTTCTGGTGGGCGCGGTTTGACCTGAGGGATGCATTGTGGGGGAGCGTGTTCTTTTTGACAGTGTCTCGCTTATAGCAGCCGCGTCGGCGTCGTCAAGAAACTACAAGTTCCGTGGGGGAGCGAGGGCCGAGGCGGCCGCGCTTCTGTCTTTACAAAGCTGCGGATAGAGGTGACCCCTCCGCCTTGTCTGAGTCCGAGCAGGGAGAACAGGCACCTGAAGAGCAGCACAGCTTTATCCGCTAGCAAAAATAAAAATGGTAAGAATGCTTGTTCATTGCACATCGTTTGATCGTCGAAACGTAACAAGTCCTCTTTCTTTTTCCAAATGTTATCATTTGCATTTTAGAGCGCTTTGCGACTGATGCACAAAGAACTGACATTGAGAACAGAGCGGCGTCGTTACAGAGTCTCACTTCGTGCTAAAATGATGCTAATTTCGTCGATGGACGCTTGAGGTTTTCTCTGCGTGCTTGCTTCAGATTGAAAGACCCGGAGATGTGAGACGTGGGTCGCTGCGCCGTTGGCCCCAGTGACACATTAGGAAGACGGTGGCGAATAGTGACAAATTGGAACGCCAGCACCCGGAACTGGTCAGATTAATTCAACCGCACATTTAATGCATCCGCTACCATTTTTGATCGCGGTGAACAGCGTCACATGACATCGGCGGCCCTTTTCCGTAATCCCCCATCACTTTCAGTCTCGCGGTTGGTGGCAGTCACATCCGCTTCAAGTCCGCAGCAGATTACGATGGGACGCCAGGCTCTAACTTGAGTCCTCTGCGTGTCCTTTTTATTGACACTTCTGCCACGCGCACATGCACCCCACCGCTCTGCTCCTTTTGGTTCAGATGGATTTATATCTTGTGAGAAACAACCCACTCAGTGAATGCTAAATGGAAAAAAGGAAGCCGATCATGAGGTATTAAAGTTACAATAACAGAACCGGCTACCACAGCAAGGTCATAGTTTGTCTGCGACTTTGTCCTGAAGGAGTTTTGTAATGTCCTCCTGCCAAGGGCAGTTTGAGAGGAGGAGGGGCCTCTGGTGCAGTTTTTGTGAACCAGCAGGAGTCCATCTGTTAAATATAACTCTCAAAACTAAACTGTGATCCCAAGCAGCCCAGCTGCAACAATGCTGCTGCATCACTGTATCAACTATGTGGGTCAGTTACTCATGTCAGCCCTTGTCATTTGCTGCCCTCCAGGCTGAACCGATCCGCGTGGTGGTGACCGGCGCTGCTGGCCAGATTGCCTACTCCCTGCTGTACAGCATTGCCAAGGGAGATGTGTTTGGGAAGGACCAGGTAAGACTCCAACCCAACTTTGATTACATAATCTGCAGCAGCAACATGCACCCCCCCCCCCTTCCCTACAAACCCAACCACAGCTCAGCCCTGCTCTGTGTTGTGCTGTTATGCAACAGACTTACCCTGAATAATGCACATGCTTTTTTGGCTCACTTGGTTCCTTAATCAGCAACAGAGCTGGAAGATAAAGAAAGGGGGTCATTGTAAAAGCCAAACCGCAGCATGTCAGAGCCCATGTGAGTTTAAACAGGATCAGGCACAGCAGGAGCCGTAAGACCTCACATATACCTGCACATTTCTGCATCTCCACATATTTGCATTTTCTCTAGCTTTTTGAACTAAATTTAAAACGTACTACTGTGTTTTTATGTAAAATATTTTGTACCAGACTGAATGCAATCCATGCAACAAAGATTGCATTGAAATGAGCTTTTCTTAAGTTGAAGTTTACAGCAAACTTTGATGTCTTACGTTTTGTGTTTTCTGTTGATTGAACACTGTAAGAAGTCCAGATAGAACAAAGAGAGAACAAGTTTTTGGAGTGTTGTCGCATCTCATTATGTTGCAGCATCTGATGGACAGATGGATGGATACTTTGTCCCTTGGGCTAATAATGGGTAAATCAATGTAGTTGTCAGTCCATGACAGGAGAGCTTAAGAAGAAATAAGATTGTAAAGGATCAGTCAGAGAGCTTCAAATCATATGAGTGAAAGTTGCTTTAAATTGCTGAGAAAAGTAATTACTTCAAAATGACATAGGAGTGTTAGAGGCAAATTCGAAATCTCATGAGATGTAGTCAAAGTGGTGAAAAAGGACACTGGTGGAGTTGACGCTCAGTATAAATGCAGAAAAACCTGATCATTATGTCAGTGTTGCAGTTTGAAACATTGCCTTCATGAGATTCACTGTGGTCACATGACACCCTCACTGCAGTGAGATAGACGTCAGCCTCATGTTTTCATATCCCAACTTTCATCGCTAAAACCTGCACTTCCTGACTGTGCCTAAATACAACACCATGTGCTCCATGTATATATATATAGTGCATCAATGATGCAACCTTGCAGATTTATTGCTGATATATTATTGTCTTTATCAGTAGTATATTTTTTAATTATCATGTCTTTTCATTAGCCAATCATCTTGATCCTGCTTGACATCCCTCCCATGCTGCCCGTTCTGGATGGCGTTGTCATGGAGCTGCAGGACTGTGCCCTCCCACTGCTGAAGGGTGAGGTCCCCAAAATGTTTCTCGGCTGTATTGGGGCTGCATCCTCACTTTCTTTCTTCATTGCAAGTGATTTTCTTTTTATGCCAACTGCGTGCGTGCGTGCGCTATTATTAAAAATGGAACAAAATGTCCCGGGCATGTGTTTGGCTTTGATCAGTCTGGTGTCTGTTTTCACTGTCAGCACCCAATATTTTTGATGAGCACAGATCCTCTATTTTTCTGTGAATACATTGTTAGAACCAACATATTGTAAAGAATTCACCACAATGGAAGATTAGAACTGTCAAGAGTTTCTCTTCCATCAGTTGCACTTCACACATTGCGGGAGTGTGTTGGTGGGCCATTTGTCCTTCATAAGCCCTGTGCAGAGGCTTCCTCCCTCTGCTGCTGTGGGAGGAGGAAGGCGGGTCGGGAATGAGGCCTGTGGTTGGCTGTGGTTCAGGCACAGCAGTGGCCAATTGGAGTAGTGGTGGGACAACAATGAAAGGGGGGGGTTGAAGAAGAGCACACTGGCTGAAGTCCAGTCTGATAGGAGAAAGAGCAAAAGTCCTCTTATCGTCAGGATCGGCTGAGGCAGCAGGAATTGATCCGGAGGTTTTGCCTGTGAAATGAGTAGTTCATGAGGCCTGTTTTATGAAGCAAACAAAAGATGGGGATGATTATTCTCCTTATTCTATTGGATGTTAAAGGACATCAATGTTTTTATCCAATAGCTCATCCACTGAAGCTGCAGTGGCCTCCATAAACTTGGAGTGCAGCATCCTGGTTGATTGAAGCCATGCTGAGTTAAAGAGTGACCGACATTTTTTTTTCTTTTTTTTTTTCCAATCACCTGCTAAGCTTCTTTTTCAAAGTGCTCACCTCTCTGCAAACTGTTTTAAATGGAGTGGCCCAATGATGGAGATACAGACGTAAGGTTTCCAGACTGCCCGGGTTGGATCCTCCTGGAGGACTGTCAGAAAGGAGGGGCAATGTGAGCAGCAGGACTCGGTCTGTGTTCACACTTTAAAATGCTGCATGTATTTCACAGGCAAACTGATCATTGACTGAAGCCAGTAAACCAGAATATTTTTCGATTACATCATTTCTGAAGTACATGGAAAAAAATTCCGATACTTGTATCTCTGGCGTGTGCGGGTGTTTTGCAGTGACCATGAGTCTGAATATTTTTACTTATTGGTGCTCGACACACTGCAATTCTGGACTGACCCTTTTCATATTTTACATGCACATTGGTAATTGTTAGAGGAGAAATCTAATGATTATTTACCTTTTTAGGTACTTTTCTCTATGAATAGCTGTTCACAGTTAGCTCTCTTAAAAAAACTTCATTACTCCAGAGTTATAAGATAAAAGTTAGAGTAGAGACTTACTTTCAAACTAGAGGTGAGGGTGTGTCGAAATTGACATTGAGTCGGTGACTACTGAGTTTGTGTCTGTAAGCATGATGGAGGTGTTTTGAATTGCAGGTAATGTTTTCTCCAAGGTTCATCTGTTGTTAATGGTTAAAAATGATCCTTGTTTCTATCAGCTGGACCGGTGCGGTCACTACTTTGAACTCAAGTCCAACATGGGCTCCTTATCTGTTCCCAGACAGACATGTATGCAGCTTGACTAACTTTACATGACTTATTGTGAAAGAATTTACATAGAAACATTACCAAGTTGTGTGTTTTTTTCGGATTATTCAGACTCATGCCTCCCTTCTCCCCACAGAGGTCATCCCCACTGACAAGGTCGAGGTGGGCTTCAAGGACATCGACGCTGCCATCCTGGTGGGCTCCATGCCCCGGAAGGAGGGCATGGAGAGGAAGGAACTCCTGAAGGCCAACGTGGCCATCTTCAAGATACAGGGAGCCGCCCTGGACAAATATGCCAAGAAGACTGTCAAGGTGGCCCTTCGTTTCTTTCCCTGCACAGGGTGGTCCAAAGGGTCAGTTATTCGCTGTCCATTTGTAAGATGCAGATTCCTGACTTCTGATTTTGGAGAAATCTTCTGTGGCGTTTGGCCTGAGATGGTAATCAAGGCAGACTTAAACTGATAAAATTAGGAATTGAAGGTTGCACACGCAGCAGCTCCCAGAAAGAGAAGTGTTTCCTGCAGTGAAGCTCGCCGTTCCCCGGCTGTTGGCTCAGATCCCCGGCTGTCGGCTCAGATGCGAGCAAACAGAAAGCAGGCCTCTAGAGTTCAAAGACCAAAGCCCCCCCCCCCGCATGTTTTGCTTTACTTGTCCGGGCGCACTCTGTTTGATCCACTGTGAGGTCTCGAGTAATAAAAGTGGTGGTAGGTTTCTCGAGGTCAAAGTTGTACACACAGATAGTCCATGGAGTGATTGGTGGTGGTTGGTGGGAGATAAGAGGGTGTACCTAGTCTGTTAAAACCTGAATGGTTTCAACTCTGATTAAAGCCACAGTCTGTGTTTATTGTATTGGGTTGAATGAGAAAAAAGATCTATGCTTTACTGAACTCTGAGAATCTTAAAATGACTGGTTTTGGTGAGTTATTGGTAAACACATTTAAATTGACAAAGTCACTGCAGCTGTACATTTTCCTTTGTCATGGACAGGATTGGAACAAGAATATTGCTTGTTAAAGGAAAAAACAGATGTTGTGTAACCATCTTGTTATGGTAGGTTGTGGTGGTGGGAAACCCAGCGAACACCAACTGCCTGATTGCCTCCAAGTCGGCTCCATCTATCCCTAAGGAGAACTTCTCCTGCCTGACCCGGCTGGACCACAACAGAGCCTGCTCTCAGGTACACGCGGAGTCACACCATCTGAGTTTTACTCTGCAGCACTCAGAGACAAACAACTCCTCACTGCTGCAAGAGCTCAGAAGAAATACAAGTGGACAAAGTAGGCTATCGCCATACAAAGTGACATTGAGCTGATGATTGATTGTTTTCCCTGTTTTACTACAACTGCAGCCTACAGTCACGGCATTTGAGGCACAAATATGTTTTCTACAGACTTTCTGTTTGCACTTTTGCTGTTGAACTAAAAATGGGCACTGTTAAACTGTTGAGCTTTTTATTTATTGTTTTGTATAATTTTTTACAGTTTGAAGTTAAGCAGGACAGGCTTATGTTTAAGATACTTATTTTAGTCAGCTAATTTTGTTATTTTGTATTAAAGTGAATTGCTGGATAATAACCTGTTTTCCATGTGTTCATGTCACTCACAAACATGCATCTAATTTTATGCAGGTTTGAGTCAAAGAGTTAAAAAAAAAAAAAAAAAAAAAAGCCCACCACGCCAGGAGGGGTAAAGGCAATTGGATCAGCTGGCCCGCAGATGAAGTGTCCCTTTTTCTTTTCTTTTCTTTTTTTTTTTCAAGGAGTTGGCAACCTTAACAGCAGTAGATGCTAGCTATCTTATAGCTAACATAGTAGCATTGGCATGGTTCGGACGAGTTGCATATATGTTCCCCTCTTGCAGGTGGCAATGCGTTGCGGCGTGTCCTCTGACAAAGTGAAGAATGTCATCATCTGGGGAAACCACTCCTCCACCCAGTACCCTGACGTCCACCATGCCACAGTTGACCTCCACGGCAGCGAGACGACCGCCTACGACGCGGTGAAGGATGAAGGCTGGCTCCAAGGAGAATTCATCTCTGTGAGCACTCTCACTCGCTTGGCTGATTCAGATTTTCTCCGTGTTTTGTTTTGGGGTTTTTTCTCCAACACCACCTCTCCGTCCCCTCAGACGGTGCAGCAGCGTGGTGCTGCAGTCATCAAAGCCAGGAAGCTGTCCAGCGCCATGTCTGCCGCCAAAGCCATCTGTGACCACGTTAGGGACATCTGGTTTGGTACTAAGGAGGTGCGTGTGGACAATTTGACATGCTTGCCGAGGACATTTGTTTGTGAACAGATGTTGATGGAGAACATTGAATGACATGTTTGCTGAACAGCTGTATAGAGAGCAAACGTTTTTGAAATGACATCTTGAATCTGTGCTTTATTTCAAAAAGTGATAAGCAAAAATACGTTTAATGTTGAATGTTGTTTTTAGTTGCGTTGTCATAGCAGCAGCCTTGTAGATAAACAATGTCAGATACAATCCTCTTGAAAATTATGTCCTGAAATGTTTTTGCTATGACAATCTTGTCTGAAGTTGTATATATGTAATGTGAAAGACAAAACAACTGCCAAAAGTTTTCCCCTGGATGTAACCAACCTTGCAGTCTAATTGTTGGTGGGCTATTTTTCCACTCCATCAGGGAGAGTTCATTTCCATGGGTGTATACGCTGCTGGAAACTCCTATGGCATCCCAGAAGACCTCATCTACTCCTTCCCTGTCCAGATCAAGGTGAGCCTTTGCTCTGTTTGAAAGTGAACACAGGCCTCTGTGAACAAAAGGCTGACAAAAAAGTAAAAAGGTGTCTGAATATCTGTTGTATATTTTCATCAACTGACATATTGTATACTTTCAGCTGTTTTGGTATCCCCTCATGAAACATGTCAGAACTTGGCTTACAGACGCAAAAAATAAAGGGACCATTGATTACATTTTTTTAACCAACAAAATATTGAAGAAACTCAAAAATTGACTTTCAGGGAATTTTGAGTAACAGAGTAACATTCCTTTCATTTGCTTCAATCACGGATTCTGTAGTCTGACACACCTACTTATGCTTAGGTCAATTCGTTGTAAATATGCTAATGTTTGCTAGATATATGCTTGCTTTCAACTAAAACAGTGATTATTACTCAAAGACTAAGAGTCACAGCCCCAATGCTACAAGGCCCAATCCAACTTTTTATCCTTGCTTGACTCTTTTAGCATTTACAATTCGATGCCAGATTGTCCAATCGGCAAAGCAGAGTCCTCCACCTCCATACACTACAGAAGCATTAAAAATAAAGGACAGCTTCTGTAGTTTCCTCTGTAAAACAGTCCTCATTGAATCAAACATTTGAACATGAAGAGTCAGGCTGCTGTTAATTGGTTCACTTTATCAGTCATCTGAGTCCAGTCACACGAAATGCGACAAAATACTTGATGTGTACTTGTGTTTTTACTCATTTCCCAAAGAACAAGACATGGAAAGTGGTCGATGGACTGTCCATCAACGGTTTCTCCCGCGCCAAGATGGACACCACAGCAGCGGAGCTGGTGGAGGAGCGCGACACTGCCTTGGACTTTCTGTCCCAGTGACTGTCTCCCCCTACTGGCCAGCAGAAGCACATAGATCCCCCGAAGGCTGGCTGCTCTCGGCTCTGATGACCGGGCCCCTCCACCATTTTAAGTGTCCCAGCCAGTGTCTTTGTGTCACTTGTGTGTTCTCGTGTGTGTGTGTCTGCGCGAGCGCGTGTCACTTGGCCACTTCCTCAGGCTTCAACAAGGCCTGTTTAATTACCAGAACCTGGCCTCCTCCATCTGTAAGACACACTCAGGAGAATGTCTGATGGTAGATGGTAACATGCATTAGCTGCCCTGATATCATAAGGAAATGTGTTATCACCAATAAAACAAGGAACCTGACAGACCTAAGCTCCGCCTCGCTCATCCTTCTTCATGCGCACGACACAGGACGAGAGTCACTTATGTTGGTTTTTTCAGCTTCTGACAATAAAAAGGCCACAAAATCATGTTTATATGCTGTGGGTGTGGGTGTGTGTGTGCTTGTGTGTAACACAGAGTGCTGCTCAAAATTTTATTTCTTTCTGCCCTTTTTTTAAAAGGAGTCAAGTTTTTGAACGAAATAAGTAATGTGTGAAAAGATAAATTCACAAAAAATTTTAGAAGCTTGGAAGATAAGTGACAATAAACGACACAGTTTGTGTTTACAAGTTATATTCACTTTTTCACTTTAGTTGAAAAGTGCACACAGTTTGATTAGTCATTTTGACCTTTTCACCAAACTTATAAAAACTGGCTAAATTTTTGATGTATTCCACAAACTGGACACTGCCAATGAGCACCTGGGTGTTTATATATATAAACATATATACATATATACATATA
>JAUESE010058981.1:0-14305 GCA_032274725.1 Malacoctenus triangulatus
GTGTGTGTGTGTGTGTGTGTGTGTGTGTGTGTGTGTGTGTGTGTGTGTGTGTGTGTGTGTGTGTGTGTGTTGTGAGACTTACACTTGTGGCTGAGCCTCAGGCAGCCAGTGAGTTGGTTATCACTGCCTGCCATAATGACTGTACAGCCCCCCGAACACGAACCGCGGTGCAGTCATGACGGCACGTTCTTGGGCAAACTTGCTTTGATTCGGTCTCGCTGTCGGGCGGAGATGGAAGCAAAAAAGAGACCCGAGTCGAAACATTTGTCATACCTGTGATGAGTCATCGAGCACGGAGGCGACAGTGACACACACGCACGCAGACACAGACAGACAAATCATCAGACGCAGCCACATGCCTCCAGTATCACTTACACGGACATCAGAGAACAGCCAGAAGGAGCTTTTTGTGTCACCGACACAGACGGACAGATACTGATATAGTGCATTCCATCATTCTGCTGTCAGACGCTGCCAGCACAGCGGGACGTGGAAACACTCGAGCAATTTGACATTGCGTCTTGTTGCTTGACCTTTTGTGCAAAGTTTTAAAATATCCAATATGTGTTTTTTCCTTGATTTTTCTCTTTTATAATTGTTGCTCTCAGTGTTTTTTTCCCCTTTGAAAACATTTGGCCCGTGGAGCCAAACCTCCCTGTGTTAAGTCCAAACCAGGCTTTCATTAATTGTAAATAAACGTACCTGCTGTTCCAATTTGGCCACCAGGAGTGTCCCGTTTCACTACAATTTGCAGACACGAGTGATTACATGAGGGGGACTTTGATCTGATCGGCAGCTATTCAGCCTCCTGATGGCCCATGTAAGAGCAGCTACACAGAGCCGAACGGGTGGCGGCAGAAGCATGTGCGGGGAAACCTGTGATGAAGCATCGAATGCGTTCTGCGTTTGTTGTAGGATCCTTCCTTACCCAAATGAAGAAAGAAGTCTTATTTTGGTGAAAGATAAAAACAACCGAAATCGCATTTTGTTGTAGTTCACATCAGGAAACGTCCAGTTTTCCTCTTGAGACGGCTGATTCAGTCCCGTCAGGCTTCTTCTGGCATCACTTTCTTGATCTGGTCCACTTGAGATCAGATTTGCTCGTACGTGACCCCTGAAATAATAATTTTGACGCCTTTTGCTTCATATTGGCCAACATGATGGCGTGTACAACGATCACGGGAGGGAAATGTTAAAGAAGCAATTTCAAAAAAAGAAAACAAGGACAACAAAACAACCACTCCCCCCATTGCGCGTTTGCGTTCATTCAGCCAGCCTGCACAATCCATGGGCTGGCTCACTGAATGAGTCAGACTCGATGAATCACTTTTTCGCACGGCCTCGTGACCGCGCACACATGCTCTAAATGTTGCGTGTTATTTTTGCCCCCCCCTTCGCTCTCGTACGAGTTTCGCCGGAACTCTGTTTACTTCATTTCCCCGCGCATCCACTCCCGTCGTGACTCGCGAGGCCTCTCGCTTGGCGTTAACACAATTGAGTGGATAAACCCGGGGTCCCAGCGAGCGCGCCGGCGTTTGCTCACAGCGCTGTAACTAAAAGGCTGCGCAGGAGGCGAAGGAGCAGGCATCACACGCCGATCGCTGAACCTTATTGTCAGTCTTAACCACATTCGCAATAAGTCGTAATCGGCAAGGAGCCGAAGGGGAAGCCAAACAAACATCTTGCAGGCGGGAGGCTGATTTTGATTTCCTTTCTTGCCACCTCTGAATTTCATCTGAATTGGAAAAAGTCACAAAAATAGTCGAGATTTAATAATTTCCTTATGGGACTAATAAAGTAATTCTCTCTGTCTTCTATCAACTTTACACTCAAACAAACCAAATGTGGCATCATGCATCTTTCGCACAGTCAGATTTTTGGTGTGGTACCCTTGTATAGCAGTCTTGAATGCAGTCTTTGCCGAAAGATGATGTAAAAAAAAAAAATGGAATTCTGCTTTTTTTTTTCTTACCTCATACCTTTTTCGATGAATTTGCCATGCGTTTGCCAGAGTGATGAGTCGGTTCCTGACAGCTGTGTGTGCAGGAGACGGGTTCAGCATGGATGAGTCATGTCTGACCTTTTGACTGACAGACAAATCCCCCTCTCCGTCAGCGCGCCCGTCCATCCGCCTGTGTCTTCTTTCCTCGCCTTCGCCGTTGCTTCGATTTAATAAAAACAACGTACCAGCTGCGGTGTTCTCGGCGAAGAGGCTATTCATGAGTCCACAAACGTGCTGGGCTCCAGGATTTTATGAGGAACACGAAACGATGATGCCCCAAGACACTTTCGCAGATGAATTAAGAGCAACGCTGTTGACAATAGAAAACAAGTTATACTTTTTCCTTCTTTCTCGCCATTTTTGCACACTTAATCTAAAAAAAAAAAAAAACAAACCCAAAGTGTTTTAAAGCACCATTGCCCTCACATATTCTTTTCCATTCATGCAGACAATAAAAACTGGGGCCGTCTACTCACCAGTTTGGTTCAATCGCCAAATTCAGCCATGATATATTACAGTTGGACCTGTCGAGCAATTAAAGTGTAATTACTTTGAACTTAAAACTGTCAACTCCAAATTGATCCTTTTTTTTTTTTTGAGTGCCCTGAAATGAGCGTCGTTTTGGCTGCTCCCTCATTTACAGGAGTTACCACAGCGAGTCCTCGCAGCTTGTTATTGTGTTCTTGGCTCGTGCTGCTTCCTGGAAGAACGCCAGCGTGTTTGACACAACTACTGGACACACAAATTCTTGTTTAAAAGTCTGTTTACAATGAATGGGATGTTCATATATCAGTAAACTTGAAATAGTGCGATGGCTGACGTATTCTTCTACCATGTAAGCAAAAAAATTTGAAATATAGTCATCATATATTTTTATTCTCAGACGGTGACTTTTAATTTGAAACCAATACAGGAGAGTTCACAAGTTTTCCAACAAGTGAAATTATTTCGGTGACACTGTCAGTAATTTAAGAGCTCGAAATTCCTTGAACATGGATTCAAATAGTTCTTTTTTTAAACGCGAGGAGACAACGACCCAAACATCAAACCTGATGGTGCTCAAACGTTGCACTTGTCACTGTTTGTGTTCGGTCAGACATATGCTGCTTCTTGTGGGTTCTTTTTCCTTAAGAAGACGCCAAAAAAATGATGGAGTCCCAGATTTTTTTTTGAAGGTGAAAGAAAAAGTGATTCGATTACCAACCAGCAGTGTCACTGGCTTCCTGCGTTGGAAATGTGTCAGCTGGCGCCGCCTCTCCTGCTCTATATGTTGCTCTCCCCTCTAAGCTGGTAGAAAATGGGATTTTCTAAGCTGCCTTTAAGTGTGATTGAAAGAAAGATAGTTAAGTCTCCTTGCATGCTCTGCTGCCTTTGAGCGGTCGGACCTGGGGGGGGAGGGGGGAGGAGTGGCATCCGGTGCTTTTAGGAAGATGAGAATCCAGTCCAAATGGCATTCGGTGCGAAGCCATGAGTGATGGTAATCTACATGTTTGGGTTCTCAGTAAAAATCACACATTTTTCTCGCATATTTACAGAAGAAACCCCGTCTCTCGCTCGTTTTCGTTTTTTTCTACACAACTTCTGGCTGGAGGCCCAAACTCTGGTCTCAGGCTCCCTGTGGAGATTTGACAAGCAGCCAACAAGAGTCACCCCCCCCCCCCCACCCCCATCCCACGCTCCTCCTCTATTGTGTTTCTTCTCATCTCTCTGTTCCCTGATCTCTCCATCCACAGACTTCAGCCCAGGCAATCCTCACAAACACTCACACACCCACACTTTCTGCGGCACACGCAGAAAGGGCAGAAGCTTTTTTTTTTTGGGGGGGGGGGGGGGGGTTCACTCGCCCTATTCAAAACCCATCACTTCCCAAAATGCACTGCCTCACATTTGGGACATGCAGCGAGGGGCATTTCAAGTCCTATCACACACCACCCAGCTGCAGCGCCGTCTTTGAACGCTCTGCTTCTCTCGCTCTGTCTCTTTTTCCACCCTGACTTTGGTATTTAGGCACCACTTCCACTGCGCCCCCCCCCCACACCCCTCCGGCTTCCTGTCATTTCTTCCCATGCATTAATTTGAATAAATACGCACATAACACACTCGCATTTAACAAACATTTCCCCTCACCTCGTTCCCTTTTTATTTTTATCCCTTCGCATTGTGCTTTGAGGCAGGGGTACGTGTGAAGGCTCGCTTCACAGTGGTCTCCAGTTTCCTGCGTAATTGTGCAAATGTCCCCGCGTCCCCTCCACTTGTGATGTGCACGTGCTGAGGAAGGGTTCAAAACGCTGAGTGTCGGCTGCATTAGACGCACTCTTGCAGCTGGAAACCTGAAGGCATGGGGGGACGGTTTGGCGCTCTCTCTCCCCCCTCAAAGCACAGATTATTCGACAGTCTTGGGGATACGCAAGAAGAGAGAGGATCTGGTGATGAGCCGTGATGGTGCACATCTCATCGTGTTTTTTATGTCTCCTCATCTGTCGTATCTATACTGTACAGATCGGAATGCAAGAGTCGGTTTACCTGTCTTTCTCAATTATACTGAGACTGCAAAGAGGTGGTCCGCTTGGTGATGTCGTGGTCCGCCATCTGTCCTGGTTGGGACCCCAGGGTGGGCCCTTCTGTGAAGGGTTTTCTTGCGATTACCCTGGTTTCCTACAACAGTTGACGCACGCACTAACACCTTTGGATGAGTCACCAATTGACCTCATACATACATGTTTTTTCTTTGTGACCCTTATTGGAAAAGGATGAATGGATGGATGGATGGAGTACTCCAATGTCACGTTCTTTTCCTCACAGCCAACTTCCCTTCTTCCTCTTCTTCTCTCCCAAAGGTACAAATTGATTCGCCGACGAGTCATTTGGCTAATCGGTCAGTGGATCTCCGTCAAGTTCAAATCCGACCTCCGACCCGTGCTCTACGAGGTCATCCTGAGTCTCATGCAGGATCCCGACTTGGTGGTAAGCCAACGACAATCATAAAGCTTCACTTCCTTTTTTGTTTTATTTGTTTTTTTTTAAATTTGTTTGGATGTTTTGGTTGTAACTGCTTATTATGAGAGGAGTGAGCGCCTGCCTCCCTCATGGGGGGGAAAAACAACCTCCAAAACAGTGGCTTCGTAATGACTGAAACCGGCTGTCAGTGAAAGTGCACAGTCAGCTACGCAAACACAGTTCTCTGCCTAACAGCATGGAACCGCCGCTATTACACTGCCAGCTTTCCACAAACAAAGCCAAACATAGTTAATGTGGGAACGTGACAATATTTTGTCGTCTCATTTCCAAGTGTTGAATTCACCACTGTTCTTTTGATATTTTTTGTGCATTTCTTTTAATCTGCCTATGCAGGCCGATGCTGTTTGGTTTGAAATGCTAAACCTACTGTTGACTCATTACCATTTTCATTCATTTTTTGACCTCAACGAACCCCCCCCGATCCTATTTAAGAAAAGTGGCCATTAATATGCCACGGTCACCCACAGTTTAAATTACGTTTGGTCATTGTTGAGTTTTCCTGCCTGATGAGCCGTTCACTTGATTGATGCGTTTCCCTTCGGTCGCGGTTTCGGGGCGAGTTGTGCGCCTCCTGTGATTTATATGAATTTGCTGCTGCAACACTGTAATTTCCCTTTCGAGATCAATAAAGCGATGCATCTCCAGGATCTGTTCGAGAGAATATGGAGGTCTCTAAGTATCAGTGCAGTTCATTTCAAGGAGAGCTTTGCCATCTGTAACCCGATGGGATGAATCACCGAGTTCAGACCCTCGCGCTCCATTTTTCCTTTCGATATCAACTCTCTGCTGAGAGGATTTTTCTACTTGGTTGCCCTTCATGTGAAAAACAGACCTTTGAAATTGTCAGTTATTTATACTGACATCATACATACATAAAACATATTGATGAATGAGCACCATGATGAAATGGCATCTTTTTTTTTGTTCTTTTTCATGTTTTTTGGCATGAATGGAGGATGTGGCGCGAACTTATGTCGTTCTCCTGCATCTTGACCTTATACTGGATTGTCATTGGCGGCTCATCGTGAGGAGCCAGCAAAGTTACTGTACAGTCTGTGCTCATCATTCTCAAAATTGTCCCAAAGATTATTCAATCTATGTCGCGCAATGTGGCCCCCATTTTAATTGCAGCCCTGGACCAAGTGTCCAGGCGTTTGTGTCCATCCAAGCAATCAGCCGAGTCTGGAATAAAGGGAGAAGTTTTCAGCACTTTCAAAATATCAAACAGTTTGTTTGTAAGGTACATTATTCCTCTGGAAGGCCTTTTCTTGTCATCTGCAGCTTTTTTCTTCGGAATGCAATGTTTGCGTTTCATTGAGCTTGCTCCTCCCTCCAACAATGAAAGGCCATCCATCCCAACTGGCTCCCAAACCATGATGGATCCCCCCCCTCAGCTGTGTTGCATTTGTTTGTTGTCTTTTGGTATGATTGTGCACCTTTCTGAGCTTACCTTGGCTTGTTTGAAAAGAGTTTTCCCACTTTGCCACGCAAAGCATTTGTTTCCATTAGACGCGTAAGTGATGATTTGCAAACTTCCGACGCTGCGCTTTGTGATTAGGACGTGGGTGGGTTCCTTCTAATGACTCCCACATTAAGCTCAATTTTCTGCAGATGTCGCTGCACAGCAGGACAGTGCAGCAGCACCACTCCGGTCTCTGCAGCTCTCCGCAATTCCTTCACAGTCACGTCCAAATGATGGTTCCAGCGAGTCTATGAGCTTTTCCTCCATAGTATTCAACCAAACAACATTTCCACTCTTCTACCTTTTAACAAATGGAAGGAACACCCCCCCCCCCCCCAACATTCACACAGAAACTCAGTGTGAAATGACACAGAACAGAATTGCACTACTTTTACTGAGACAGCTGAAATGCTTCTTTGATCACATATTTCACAGATCAGATGACTCCTCGTAAACCATGGCGAAGGAAAGCTGTTTGTCACCATTCAGGAGAATGTAATTACTCTGTAATTAATGTTGCAGCATGAACAATGTGATTTTTCTCAGTAGGCCGAGTCCGCCGCAAGAACTGCGTGTTCTGGCCGTATTAATCTACAGAAAATAAGGAGCATAATCTCCACATGATTTGTGCATCTGTCTGATATTAATTGCATGTTCCCAGTAGTGACAAATACGATGATGCATGGCCCACTTTGCACACTGGCTGACACTAAAGACATAAAACAGGATGGAGAGTCTGTCGCCTTTTTATTTTTGCCACCACAGCCGAGGCTCCCTCAGACCCTCTCATGTGACCTGATGTCACTCTGCTATAAATACAACTTAACCTACAGATTGCGTCTGTTCTCATCTTTATATTTGGACAATGATTTGCTGGTTTCCAGCGCGACCCGCCAATGTGCGCGTTTTGGACACGCATTTGGTTTGTCTCTCCACTTTTTTTGTGTGTGGTCTGTTTTGAAGGGACCGCTTGGGTGCGCAGGTCTGCCAGATAGGTCTACGTGTCTGTGTTTTTTTTTTGTTTGTTTTGTTTTTTTTGTAAGTTCAATTTAATGTTGTTTGAATGTGGCCAGTGATTTTTTTTAATGAGTCATCTTCCCAGTTTATCATCGTCACATCCTCCCTCCCCCCCTGTGAGGCCAAGTTGCATATGGAGATTACTCACGCCATAAATCTGGACAAAGGTTACAGTTTCAGTTGTCCTTTTATCTTTTCCCCCATGCCCACTTGCTGTTACATCACTGAGCGGCCCACCAATCACTTTGTGGTTTCCAATCAATAATGTCTGGGTCAATTAGAATCTCTTAGGTAGGAAGAGATGATCGATCATAAACTTTTAAATGGGCTAATATAGAAAACTACCCCATATCAATCAGTCCAATTGGTTTTCTATATCTATCTATCTATCTGTCTATCTGTCTATCTGTCTGTCTATCTGTCTAGCTATCTAGCTATCTAGCTATCTAGCTATCTATCTATCTATCTATCTATCTATCTATCTACACACACACACACACACACACACACACACACACACACACACACACACACACACACACACACACACATATATTCGTGGACCTTGGTCCTTTTTTGTTGAGGTGGAGAGGGAGTCTCTTGATAGAAAAATCTGTTTATTTCAGATATATACTTCAAAATTAACCCTTCATTTTCCGTTTTTCCCCCGCTGGCAGATTATGGCAGAAAAATTGGCATCCAGCGGCGCAGCCGTCCAATCATAGAGGAATCCAAAGTAAATTTATAAACCCAAACCCACCCAATGCTTTACTGAGGGGTTCTGAACCTTCCATTGATCAATCAGGTGTTTAATCCAGGTAGAAGACTTCACAAATACAGTAACCACAACAGACTCATGACCTGTGGCCTGAAGACACGTCACCTATTATTCAGCATGATTTGTTTTATTTATTGTGATTTTCATCAAGACAATTCTCAGATTGTTTTTCTTTTTTAATAAACAGCTTATTTCATAGTCTTCCTTATGCTTGCTGATCACACATCTACAGTTTCTAGCCTTGAAGAAAATGTAAATTTACAATTGTCACAGATTTTTTTTATTGGGAGTACGAGACTCTCTGGGAGCTGCGTGTGTGAGACAAAGATGGTCGTGCGTTCATTTTATTGGCATCCATCAGTGGCATTCATGTGCTGAGTCCCAGATGCCTGTTGCTCGCATTGTGCCAGTTTTTTCCTGCCCCCGTTTCCTTCAGCGCCCCCTCGTCTTTTCTGTCCCGCAGCTGCATTCTTCTCCAATACACCCTCTTTTTATTTTTTATTTTTTTGAGGGGAAGAAGCTAAAAATGAAAACCGTGGCGGGTCTAACTTTACGTTTCAGGACATCCGCTGTCCCACTGGAAGGTAACATTTCCCAGAAATTGACGTTAAGCTGACATTGACGACATCAGAGTGACATTCGAGCCGACGGCCTGTTCCATTTCTGCTCTTCTTTCACTTTAGTCAAACTTTAAGGTATTTAAATACAGATTTGTGTCGGATGAACATAATTCCACTTTAGTTTCTCAGTCATTGCTGAGAAATAAGCATTTTTTTCAGGCTGAGATCGTTCATGAACTGTGGATTACCGGATAAAAAGATTTGATTTTACTACCCAACAACTTGGAGAGCAAGTATAAAATTGGACATGAGTGTTTTAAAACACACTTATTTCAGGATTTTTCATACATATGTGTTTTCAGTAAAACAAAACATCTAGAACAGTAATTCTAGAACAGTGTTTTTATAACTAATTTAGTATTTAACCAGTCAGGGGAGGTGGTCTTGTTTGCCTCCATTGACTTCACACTGAAATCTGTGGGCCAGCCAGCCTGAAACACTTCCAAAAAAACACTTACAGTGAACTTACTAAGCAGCTTGCAACATCTAAACTTTGTAACAATTGCTGCTTATTCTACTTTTTTGATTTGATGCCGTCTACAATTTTTACTTTTTCAAATTAAGGTCAACTATTTGCTTCGACTGTTTGAGTCGGGAGGCAGAGCTTATGTACTGATGTTGGACTCGGCTCATCATCATCGAGTTCACTCTATTAGTTTGGGTTCAATCGTCGCTTCACAATGGGCAGTTTTCAGATTCGATGAGTTTCTTCAAATTAAACCGACTAAGTGAACAATAACTGCTGATTAAAACTTCACTAGTTTTGATATTTCTTCCATTTGAAGCACCTGGTGTTGTGTGAGAATACCTCGCGTACATTTCAAGACTGAATTTTGCTGCTACCTGTGCATTCATGAGGCCTATCGAAGAATCTCATCAAGCCGTCTATCTCGCTGAATAGAAACACTTTTTCTGTCGTTACTGTGTGAATTGCCAACCAGGCCGGGGGCTGATGGTGGCTGATGCCCCCCCCCCCCCCTTCCCTCCACCCTTCATTAAAGTCCTCTTCCTTTTGCTTGTTCATACACGTGGCATCACTAAAACATTCCCCGGCACTTTATGATCTTGAAGAGACGGGGCAGCTGCACCTCGAAACCAGCTGCATCTCTAACTGAACCTCAGACAGTTTCTTGCCTTCAATTAACTCATTTCACTGTTTTTGCTTTAATCTTGCACACTTCCTACATAAGGAAATGTTATATATTCTTGCAGATGAGTAACGGCTCAGCAGTATCTTCATCTTTTTGTTAAATTACTCATGATATGAAATAGACCTTTATGTCCTCATTAATGAGCTCACTATATTTTTACCACACTTCCCATTCGAAACATTGAGAGCACAGTCGTGGGCTTATACCTTGTTAAATATTGAATGTAAGAGTTCATTGAAGTGAACATAATTTCATGTTGTTACTACGTGGTTCATTTCGTATGTATATCTCCACATATAGCGTCTGACAAATCTGTTATAAATTATGCAAATTAGAACTTTCAGATTAATCTCTTTGACTGATTTCCACCTCATTTTAAAAGCAAAACCTTAAACAGAGCCAGAAAGTTCAATCGTTCGCTGCTGTAGCTCTGTGGAGCCGTGACAGGCCCAGAATAAAGACAAGACAGTTGTTGTTTTGTTTTTGTTTTTTTTTTTCTTCTTCTTCTGCTTTTCTTGAAGCTCGCTACTTATTTAAATCACCCGGTTCATAATTGAGAAAAAAAGTGGGCCCGCGCCAGTGAAGTGTGATTAGTTTGGTCCTCGGAAGGAGAAAAAACATCAGAAAGAAGCAACTTCGAGGAAGCCGACAAACCTTTTGAAGTGAACTGATTGGCTTTAAAAGTACAAAGGGCTGAGAGGGAAGGGAAGTGAAAATCCAGCCATGTCTGTCTGTCTGTGTGCTGAGAAAAGTTTGACACCTATGAATGATTTATTCATGGCGTTGAGATTCTTTCCCTTGCAAATGTAAGCACCCATCCGAACAACACAATTATAAATGCAATAAAATCTAAAATTAGCTGTTTTCTATAGCAACTTATTATTTTCTTTTTAGCTCAAGATCAAACAAAAGGTTAAAAGTGTAATTCTGAATGCTTGTGTTGAATAGGCATCTGTGTTTGGAGCAAGAGACAGTTTGGGGTTTAAGATAGGTTTGTACAAAGAGTTTCAAACAACATCTCTGGACCAGTGGAACTGCCCAGGTCCCCACAACAGAACCCTGTGGTACTACATCTTTACCGGGTCCCATTTGATGAGCTTAAAGTGCTCTGCAGGTGCGTCATTTACCAGCAGACACTTTACTTGTATTGTTTTGAGGATCAATTATTAATAGACTTGTTTTTAGGCACAACATTAGATCAGCTAATGAAAAAAAAAAGAACCCATCAGTACAGCTGAGATGGTACAACTGAGCCAAAAAGGTCAAATTGGTCCAAAGTAGCAGACATCCAGGAATGGAAACATAGATGGGGAGTGTTCTTTTGTCACAAACAAACCGGGGAATTAGTTTATTGTTGCTGATTGAACAGCAACGTTAGGAAGCTCTCACAGCAGACACAGCAGGCGTATAATTATCACTCGACTGCCTCCAGTTTTTATTCATGCTGCGGTGTGTTTTAAGCAACTTTAGCTTCAAATTGCATGACGAAGCTTGCCAATGTTTGTTATAGATTTTTGAGTTTGGCGTTTGCATGCAGCTCTGTCCACGCAGTGAAGCGACTGCTAATGCATGTGGACAAACACACATTTTGTGCTTAAAAATAGATTAACATAAATTCTGTCTTCGCTCTTTTACAATCTTTTTTTTCCCCACTCTTTGTTGTCCGTCTGATTATGTTCACCTTGGTGGACATTTCAACTGCCATCATGCTCACAGCCAGAAGACTGAAACTGACATAAAAAACACCCCAAAAAGCTGCTCCCTTACACGTTGATGTATCCGCGGATCAGTTTGGAGTCGTGTACCATTGATCTGTGATTGTGGCGTCTCTGTCTCAGCTGCAGTTTTTCTTGTGAACACACCACAGACTGCTAATCCAAGCCGATCCCTCTGATTTTCCACATGCACATTGTTTGCGGTTAGAGGACGGCGCCTTTTCGATTTCTGTTGAGTTCTGTTAAGTAATCCAGTAATTAATGAGCTAATTATCTACTCTTCTGGTAAAACTGGCTGGAGTGCACTCGCGAACAGACTCTAATTTTTAACAGATCCGTCTGATAGTTCGGACACACATTGTTACTGGTTAGAGGACAAAACCCATCGATTTTTGGTGGAGTTGCGTGAATTAATCTTGTAATTGATCAGCTAATTGGGTGATTGCGCACGATTGGCTGGAGCACCCATGACCACTGCCAGCATGTAATACTGAGCACACAATTGATGAGCACAGGAGATAACTGGAGCCACGTCGTCATGTACTGTGGAAACGAGCGGTCGTTTGGTGCTACCCGGTTAAAGCTTCCATTGAAGAAACTTTAAATGTACCCGATTTCATGCTTGCTTTGATTTTTGAAGCGCAGCTGTGGCGATTTTGTGGAAACTCTGCAGCGTTATCTACCTGATAGATCAGAGTACATAATAAAAGAAGAACAGTGTGATGGCCTAATCTTTTTTTTCAAAATGAAATCTGTTGTGTTTTTGTCTTACAGGTGCGGATTGAGACGGCGACCACCCTCAAACTAAATATCCTTGCTTGCTTTGAGTAATCTCTTTCTTGCTATTTCTGGGTTCGTTCGGGCCCGTAGATGAGTACGTCTCACTTGCCACAAACCTCACCACATATCACTGTTACCCACATATACATTGAATTCAACCAAGAAGACAGTCTCATGGTCGTCATTGATAAAGTTATGTTGCAAAATACACCTGAAGTTACATTTCCCACATGTATTTTCTCACAATATTTGGTTCTATGTCAAATGAGCCAGCATGAGAGAAGCCGATAAGACTGCAAATTTTTTTCCTCCCAACTTCGATTTGGATTAGGAAACTGCACCGCAAATATAGAATAGCTTGGCGTTCGCTGGCTTTGTTCTTCTCCATCAATGTTTCATCTTTAACTCTTGATCACCTGTCGACGACTTTGAGTTCCGGACGGAGCAGTTCCTCCCGGTGAGTACAAGCCGTGAACGAGGCTTCAAAGATCAAGGTTTTTTTTCTTCGCCAAATCAATCAATAAATGAAGATGTTAAAGCACTATGCTCTCTTTTTTTTCCTCCCCTAACCTATATTCTTATTTCTCTCGCCTCCCTGTTTAGTATCTTGAATCCATCTTTGGGCTGCTGTTCCAGTTGCTGCAGCAGGTGACGGAGTGCGACACCAAAATGCAGGTGCTCCACGTAATCTCCTGCGTCATCGAGAGAGTCCACATCCAGGTGAGCTTCAAGATGTCGGTGTGTCGCCGGAAGACCTGTCACGTTTTCGCGATACGTTTGCTTCGCTGTCGTAGGTAAATGGGGAGTGGACTCGAGAGATCCATTTTTTGCTCCCACTGTGTGAAAGAGGAACTCCACAAACGGTTGGTTTTCACTCCGCCGAGGAACGTGTAAGCTCGTGAAAACATAATAGTGACAGGAAGCACTTGTCACCTTGTTGGATCCCCAGACCACCTCGCTAAAGACAACCACTCGTCCTCAAAGACAGCCGGGCGTGGATGACACTTTTATTTCCCCTTGCGTCCTTCCATCGTCGTCGTTCTCTTGTACAAGGCTGCAGGCAGCGCTTGTTCTGATGTCTGCTCTCATTTAGCATGAAGACGCAGTCTTCCTCCAGCTGCTGCTGCTGCTGCACTTTTGTGTCCATATGGATTTTATTTATTTATTTATTTTCTTCCCCCGGCATTCCATTAAGACAGACTAATCCATTTAACTGCCGTGCGCTTCAAAAAAATTGACCCTCCTTTTGACCCTCCCAGGTTCCTTTCAGATCCATTTAAGCACCTTTCCCTTTAAAAGATTCCTGGACTTAAATCTGTCACACAAATGGCTTTCATCCCAGTCAACTGTCACTGTGGCTAAGTCGTCTCCCCAGTCGCTGGCCCAGGCTAAACTTCCAGAGTTGCTAGAAGTCCCATTAATATTCTAACCCTTTCTCTCGAGGGGCAGATTTTGATGCCGTGGAGAGAGGCAGCGGTTGAGAGAGAGCAAAAAAAAAAAAAAAGAGGCAATGAAACCGCGAGTGCAACTGGAGTAGAAACGAACATGATGACAGATATGATGAGATTTAGCTCCTTTTCATTCTGTTCGTCTCACAAATGTCATCCCGCCAGGCTGGTTTGTGAGTCTGTTTTTTCTCACTTTTTCTCACCCTCCTTGAGGCTTTATGTCATGCATCTTTTTCTTCTTCTTCTTCTGCGGGGGGGGGGGGGGGGGGGGGGGGGGGGGGGGGGGGGGGGGGCGCGGGGGGGGGCGGGGGGGG
>JAUESE010058998.1:5095-19556 GCA_032274725.1 Malacoctenus triangulatus
CACACACACACACACACCCACACACACCCACACACCCACACACACACACACACTTTTTTCACTTTTTTTTTTTTTTAATCTTTAAAAATCTTTTAAATTTTTAAATCCTGGAACATACACATCTCCAAAAATCATTTCTAACTGTGTAAAAATGAAAAAGAATGGGGTGAATGAGAAGATTAATAATAATGGAGTGCTACAAATCAGCCTTGTCATCTGATCTTGCACAAGCCTTTCTTCTTCCACCGTCTGGGGCTCCGAGTGTTGCCCTCCCGCCTTCCTCCATCTCCCAGTGGCTTAACAGCTGACATGGACCACCCCCTTTCCCTCTGACAAATATCAATTACAGGCTTGGCTGAGGCGAATTGCCGGGAGTTCAGGCTCCGGTGGGATCTCATTGTGGAATGGGTTGCCTGACTCTCACCACTGGTAAGGATCTGTGGAAGCACGGCCCTGCCTGTCTCCGTGCTAAGCCCTGACACATCCTTTATAGCAGTTTGACCCTGACTGACATGGCTGCGAACTTCGGGGGGGGGGGGGGATCAAGTGCTGGTCTCACAGGGATGGGCTTACACATATTACATAACACATTAATGTTTTCTGCCTCCCCTTATTATTATGATAATTAAGAGGAAATCCCCACTTTCGACATATTTCACTGGCAGATGAACAGCATATACAGTGTGGCAGGTTGTCTGGAGCAATCAGTGCATCACTGTCTCCTCAGCCGACACTCAGCTCGAAGCACTGTTGATACCATGAATCATGGCTTGGCATTTTCTTTCCTGCTTGACATATATAGAAATACATCAACAGGGAAGACTGGCAGTGCATTGTGCCCCTATTAGAGGACTAATGACTGCCATGTTTCTTAATCCTCATAAAACCGAGGCCTCACTCGCACCGCGCTTAAGTCTTAACACACAGCGCACCCTCAGGCTTGCCTTTAAAAAACGTTTCCTATGACACCTGAACAGCCTCATATCTGCAAGTCATGAGGAGATTGATGTACAGTATGGGGAGGAACACTCATTTTTGTTGGAGTGATTATTTCGACTGATTATTTCATCATAAATTATCATCAGAAAATTACATTCCAGAGCTGCTGACATCAAAGGAAGCTGTCAGCTAGTTTGTTTGCTGTTAGCATGTAACCAAGCAGGTCGGTACATCCAACCAGAAAAGTATGTATTGTGATACAAAAGTGGATCATTGGTGAGCACACAACACACGACATATCCTAAAAGTTTTGGCCACGAAGTGTAAAAGACACACAAATGTCTTCATCTTTTAATAACACTGTGAACACAACTATATTCCAGACATTCTGAGCACTGATAGAAGAGCTAGTAATTATGATGGTAAATGTCAAGATGTCAAGTCATCGACGTAAGAAGCTGACACACCAACAATAGCTTTCCTGCAGTGTCAACCTCAAGGACTCTTCGATGGGGGTGCCATAAGGGTTCAAACTGCCAACCTTTTGCATTGAGACCATTACGAAAGCCGGGGGCACCCAGAGAGCCGTACTGGCAGGCCGAAATCACCAATGCAGCAATATTTTTTCTCTGAAAAAAAAAAAAAAAGTTCTGAACTGAAATGGCACCTGAACAAAGCCGGGGGGTGACGAGACATCACCTGTAAACATGCTGCCAACGCCAGGACAATGCAAGTGAATCAGGAGCCAGTGTGTCGCGTTTGAAGGGCACCCATTTTTTGTGCTGAGCGTGCAGGAACCATTACTGAAAAGGTCAACACAGCCTCTTAGCGAGAGAGTTCTTGAGATATCTCTAACACTCAGCTGTGCTGCCAGCAATTATCTCACTCAAATATCATGAGTGGTGAAGCACTTTGCCTATGATCTTGCGAGCGATGTCCTTGCCGGTGAAAGCTGCAGTCCCTCAATATTCCTTATCAACTTCTGAATTGATCGCGGTTCTCCTTACTTGTGTTAATGTGGGTGAATGCGATCCAGCTGGTTCACTGTCGCCCAATCCGCGGGACGATGGCTTTGGACTAGAGTGAGCGGCAGGGTGCAGTAGGCAGTTGCACTGTGCTGCGTGATGAACGGATGTGGCACTCAGCTGCCAGCCTGAACCTGCAATAGGAAAATATTGCTGCTGCTGCTGCTTATTTTGAGTCTCTGCCTCGATGCCAGACGGCATCACTGGCCCACATCATTGAGAGTTTGCTGTGTCCGCCCCTGAGTTTGTCAGGCTTCAGCAGCAGAACGGCAGCTCACGCTTCCTCATCTCTGCAGCCATTCATCCAGGGCTCGCTGTGAAATTGTTAACATGTTTGCGTTGGCAGTTTCAGATTGTGTATCTTGCGGTGGGTCCTTTGACATTAGAATTGCAAACATGTATCGGCGGCTGGGTAATCACTCTATATTACAATTTTCCAACAGTGATAAGCAGGGATACAGCGTGAACATTTCTTCAGGCACTTTATAGATTAGCGTGTGTTGTTCATTTGTTTATGTTTGTTATTGATGCAAATTTAGATAACAGTTTAATTGGGCTGCTTGCAGCAGCTCGTCATTCATGTATATCAAATGCTTGGGCAGAAATCCAATATCCAAGACTTTATTCTACCATCGCTTTATGATATTACTTCGGTTTAAATATGCAGCAAAAAAACATCATTATCTCATAAAACATGCAAAATAAAGCACGACAATAGCCGTTTTAAAGAACCCACACAAACACACAGACACAGACACAAACAGAAATGTACACACCTGGGGCCTGTGAAATTAGATTTACAAAGTGAGACTTGGGAAGAAAACTCATTGCCTGACCCGAGGAGATGAATGCAGCACTTTACACCGGCTTCCTTCACGCCATTAGAACTATTCAAAGCTCTCTTTCTTCAGCAAGGTGGCAGGATCAAAAGCAGTTTAGTATCGATGCACTTGGATCATTTTTGTTGTAAACTTCCTTTGAACCCTGATGTGCTTTAAGAGAAAAGTCCAAATTGAAGGTGGGGAAGAATTGGTATCACAAAACTTCAAGTAACACTTCAGACAAGTGGTTCTCCACCCTATTATGGGTGGGTAATCCCTGACCAGCCCATGACTTTTAGTTGCATAGAAGTTGCAAAAAACAGTGTAGTGCTATCACTTACTGATTCATTTGATTTTACTTCAGTTATGAACGACAAAAAAAATTATGAAATGATAGAATAATAATGTATCCTTCTTGAGGAAGGCAGCAGAAAGCAACAGTGTTTGACCAACATTAATTCAGAGAGAAACATCATCAGCCATTCACTATTTAGTTACATCACAGTTTCATGCAATGCAGCAGCATTATAGGGATGGATTGTGACAGATATTGCCAAAAAGTGCTCTGATAGAGGAACCTAAAACACCCCATCAGGGGTAATCACACAGCCTGCTGCCTTCCTCGATGAGGGCCAATTACATCATGAAGAATATGTGGAGAACTGTTCGAAAAGACGGAAATGTCCGTGTGGGGCATCAGACAGAAGGACAGACGGGCTGGAATGGGGGGTTGAAAATTGGTGCAAATGGTCCTGACCCTGCTCAGGTCATGTTGAAATGTCATTTGAAGCAGGAAAAAAAAAGTGGATGGATGGAGATGTCTGTCCAGGACATTGGATGAACAGACTGGCTGGAATGGGGGGAGGGAGTCGAAATGGGTGGGAACGGTGCAGCCATGCTCAGACCATGTTTGAATGTGATTAGCTTTAATATTAATAACTAATTTAATATGTTCTGGTGTTTTTGTTCATGCTTTGTGGGTGAAAACTATTCAGATTATTTTCAGGTTAGATTTTCAGTTTTGCCACTTGGGACATAATCCACTCTCGCTGTGAACGTTCTGTCTCATTGACGTCAATTCTAAATTTGCACAGACACGCGGACAGAAATGTTGAAACTTCACATTCGGACATCCCCTTCACATGAATCATCAGCAGTGTTACGCGACCTTCACCAGTGACATCATTGAGTCAAACGGGAATGTTAAAACTTATCAGATAAAGGTATTTTTATGTGTTGCATTGAAAATTGTTCCCCTGTAAACACAGCTAGTGTTTATATTTGAGGCAACATTTCCTGATACAAAGCTGAAGTTGTGAAGACACAACGCTTTTACTATAAGGACACTTCGTAGTTACAAGGTTATCATTTATTGTATTGAATTTGATACATTGTTTTTCTGATGTGATTGAGGTGTACAGCCCATTAACATTCTCCTGGCGTGACGATTACTGGTATCCGCATTCTGAACATGACGCCCCCTCTAAGTCTCACTCACTGTTTTTCTTTATTTGATGGATCGAGGTTTTGCTCCCAGCTTATACTAACTGACCCTACATCACAGGCTGCAGCAGGCTGTGTTTCATTAAACCGGTCTGAGGTCAGCAGATCAGATGCCTGAGCTCATGCTGAACCAACAGAGAGCAGAAAAAGTCCCTGTTGTGATAATGCGTATGTGTTACCACAGAATTACAACTCGTTCTGCCCTCCATCCCACTGTGAATACTGGATTGGAGGTCATTTTGTTAGGACAGGATTATTGCACATGTCCTATTCTTTGCCGATGTAATCACTATTCCCGAACATCAATTTTCAATGTACACATATGTATTAGAACCAAAACAAGGTGAAATGTCACATTATGATCTCACAGGACTAAACAAGCTACGTCAACATTTTGTAAGTAATTAAGAAAAGTTTAAAGCCTGACTTCTACCTCTTATTGAGTGCGCAGATCAATATGGACAGAGCACTCTAACCTACATTTTGTGCACAATTTGGTCCATCTCGTTCACGCTTACCAATATGAGCTGAACGATTGGAATTTTGCAGTACCATTGCAAAATGGGGGGGCAGTCGTGAGATCCCAGGTGAAGGATGTGGCATGGGCGGAGCCGTCATTTGTGCACGTCACTACCAGATATTATATCTCCTTTTCAACGTCACGTTACTGACTCTTATGGTATCTAATTCCCATCAGCTCCTTCTGGTGGGTTTACTGGCAATCAAACAGTCTAACATTACAGGTAGTATGAATACCAGGCCATTTGATAAAAACGTCTTAATTTTCATGCGTGCATGGCTATAAACCGAGTATTAGGTGAAGCATGTTTTGGTGCCAACATGTATTGAACCCATAACAAACAGCAAACATACAAACTGAAAATATACAGCTCTGGTGCCACAAAAATGCTAATGTTAAGTTTCAGCATACAGTGTCATAAATAAAAATGTCTTCTTTTGTAACTAGAAGGGTAACATACCTGGCCTCGTTAAAGGAGTCCCCACAAAGGAAGTGTGAATGTGAACACTCACTACCTCAGCCCCCCTTTAATGGAGTCTTTGTGCCCCACCACAAGTAATTCTTTGGTTTCCTTTGACTACAGTTCTTATGTATGTTGATGTTGACTTTTATGGTCTCCAAACTGTGGGTTTCTCCAATTTAGTGATTATGAATATCTTCACAAGCACCTCGATTAGCTGCAAACTAGGGATGCACGATAATTATCTGACCAACAGCATACTTTTTATCTGTTTGATAATTACATTTTTCAGATAAAATAAATCTGATAAATTTAAATTGGTGCATTTTGGTTTGGGTCGCAGACGAAGGCAATGGCCTTGGCAACCCAATCCTCGGACAGAGCCTCTGGCTATAGGGACATGGAATGTCACCTCGCTTGGGGGGAAGGACCCCGAGCTGGTGCGGGAGGTAGAGCATTACCGGTTAGAGATAGTCGGCCTCACCTCCATGCAGTCGGGGCTGTGGAACCCAACTCTTTGAGAGAGGCTGGATTTTCTTCTACTGTGGACCTAAAGAAGATGTCGAATTGGGCCTTTCTGGCCTGCGGGCCTCCTGAGGCAGCTGACAGGTACCGGCAGGCCAAGCGTGTGGCAGCCCTGGGTGTTGTGGAGGCAAAAACTTGGGCCTGGGAGGAGTTCGGGGAGGCCATGGAGGAGGACTATCGGTCAGCCTCAAAGAAGTTCTGGCAAACCATCCGGCACCTTAGGAGGAGGAAGCAGTACTCTGTCAACACTGTTTACAGTGAAAGTGGGGAGCTGTTGACCTCGACTGGGGATATTGTCGGGAGGTGGGAGGAATATTTTAAGGATCTCCTCGTTCCCGCCAACATGTCTTTTGTAAAGGAAGCAGAGGCTGTGGACTCGGCGGTTGACTCAGTCATCACCCGGGCTGAGGTCACTGAGGTGGTTCGCAACCTCCTTGGTGGCAAAGCTCCGGGGGTGGATGAGATCCACCCTGAGTACCTCAAGTCTCTGGATGTGACCAGGCTGTCTTGGTTGACACGCCTCTGTCTCATCGCGTGGCGGTCGGGGGACAGTGCCACTGGACTGGCAGACTGGGGTGGTGGTACCCCTTTTCAAGAAGGGGGACTGGAGGGTGTGCTCCAACTACAGGGGGGATCACACTCCTCAGCCTGCCTGGAAAAGTCTATTCCTGGGTACTGGAGAGGAGGGGCCGGTTGTCGAACTTCAGATGCAGGAGGAACAATGTGGGTTCTGTCCTGGTCGCGGAACACTGGACCAGCTCTACATTCTTCGCAGGGTGCTCAAGGGATCATGGGAGTTTGCCCAACCAGTCCACATGTGTTTTGTGGATCTGGAAAAGGCATTCGATAATGCCCCTCGTGGCACTCTGTGGGGAGTGCTCTGGGAGAATAGGGTCTATGGCCCTCTGCTAAGCGCCGTGCAGTACTATACAACCAGAGTTGGAGCCTGGTTCGCATTGCCGGCAGTAAGTCAGACCTGTTTCCAGTGCATGTTGGCGTCCTGCAGGGTTGCCCTTTGTCACCGGTCCTGTTCATTACTTTTATGGACAGGATTTCTATGCGCAGCCAGGCGCCGGAGGGAATCTGGTTTGGGGGTCACAGGATACCTTCTCTGCTTTTCGCGGATGATGTTGTTCTGTTGGCACCCTCAGATCAGGACCTCCAGCGTGTGCTGGGGTGGTTTGCAGCTGAGTGTGGGGCGGCTGGGATGAGAGCAGTACCACTGAGTACCTCCAAATTTGAGGCCATGATTCTCGACCGGAAAAGGTGGTTAGCTCTCTCCAGGTTGGAGATGAGTTCCTGCCTCAGGTGGAGGAGTTTAAGTATCTCGGGGTCCTGTTCACGAGTGAGGGTACAATGGAGCGGGAGGTCAACAGTAATGTATCATTCGGTTGTGGTGAAGAAGGAGCTGAGCCAGAAGGAGTAGCTCTCTATTTACCGGTCAATCTACGTTCCAACCCTCACCTATGGTCATGAGCTTTGGGTCATGACCGAAAGAACAAGAGCTCGGATGCAAGCGGCCGAAATGAGCTTTCTCCGCAGGGTGGTAGGACGCGCCCTTCAAGATCAGGTGAGGAGTTCTGCCACCCTGGAGGAACTCAAAGTAGAACCGCTGCTCTTCCACATAGAGAGGAGCCAGCTGAGGTGGCTCGGGCATCTATTCAGGATGCCTCCTGGTCGCCTCCTGAGGGACGTGTTCCAGGCATGCCCCACTGGGAGGAGGCCCCTGGGGAAGACCCAGGCCAGCTGGAGGGATTACATCACCCGGCTGGCCTGGGAATGCCTCGGGGTCCCCCAGAGGAGCTGGGGGTGGTGGCCGGGGACAGGGAAGTCTGGGAGTCTCTGCTGAGACTGCTGCCCCCGCGACCCGGCTCCGGATAAGCGGTGGATGATGGATGGATGGAAATTTGGGCTATTTTATTCAAGCAGAATAGCCCTGAGCCAGGCAAAGGCAAAGGCAGTTTACTAGAAGGACCCAAGCTTGGACCATCACATACCTGATAGTTGCACTTCACAACTTTTTGTTTACTGTTATAGATGAGCCAAAACTACTTAAAAATCACAGATTCCAACACAAACTGCAGGTTACATGCAAATTAGATTTAATATGAAAATATGAACTTCTCAATATCAATATCGGCCATGAGAAGCAGAAAATTATCGGTTGTCGGTGTCAGCTGAAATTTTTTTCTGCAAACTGTAATACGTAAAAATGATATGTTTTGTTGCTCACCAGAGTTTTGTGTTTCCTTATTGGAAAACCTTCAAGGCTCAAACTCGTTCAATTAAAAGTTCCTCGTCGATATTTGAAACATTACTTAACTCATCTAAAGAGCACCGTCTAAAAAGATAAAACACACTTGGTGTCAAAGTCTAAATTAAGTATTTCAACAGCTGATGGTCCAGTTCAGCAAATGAGAAATTGAAAACTCCAGTTTAAAATTCTCTCCCTTCCCTCAAGTTTAAAGCTCCCTTCTGGATTTAGGTGCCACAAGTGGTGCACAACAGCAAATGATTACAGCTGCTGTGTAACAACTAAACTTTCCCAAAAGTGAGCAAAATGCACAATATTGTCTGCAGTCAAGCCTTGACCGATCCTGTCTGCATGTCTGAGATAAGTTCAAGGCGCAGCAGCAAACATTCTTTAATGTTTACTCTGAGATTCCATTACTGCTAATCATAAACAAAGAGAACAGTTAGTTGACAGCTCATATACTTTTTGGTGTCTCAAGCCAGAAAGGACAATGTGCCAAACAGCTCCTGCAAACACACCCATATGTGCTCTCATAGGTGCAACTACATTTTATATGTGAACATAGTGACCAAATGTAGGAAAAATACTGTAAAAAAAACCCAAAAAACAACAACTGTCAGGCTGAGATGAGTAGACACTTGCAAAGCACCCTGCATTACTTCGAGCTGACTGTGTGTTACAGCCCTGAGCCCTGATTATTCAAAATAATCCTCATAAAGCCGCAACAAAACCTAACTGTGTTGCAAACATTCCTGCGGAAGTCAGACTTTCAGTATGACTTGATCTGAGACCCAGATGGAGAAGAAGAAGTTTGAGGGTGACATTCAGTAAAACAACATAAATGTATTTGATGAAGGTATTGAACTTGCAGAAGAATTGTCCACGAGCCTGTTGGCCAAGGGCTCAAACAGTGTAATTGGGAATAGACGGATAAATCCTGCTAAGACGAACAAAAGAGGCTTTTGTTTTTTCTCACTGTTGTGCCACCAAATTACAATTGACAGCATTGGGTTTTACAACCCTGCAGGGATTTGAGGTCATCTGTTACCATGGATTTCAGAAGGTGTTGGGGACATTTGTAAATGAGGATATTGAACTTTGTAAGCACATCCTAATGAGGGGCAGGGATTTTATTTTCAACCCACTGGCCACTTAGTCTTCCTGTATTTTTATGGACCCTAGCCCTTCGTAGATCTTGCAGTGAGACACCCATTCTTGTCAAGATGTACTCTGAAGACTAAAAGACAAGTGAAAACAAGTTAAACAAGCGTTTGATGCACAATGGGCCTGTTAAAAAAAAAGGTTTGCGTGTATAAAAACAAGCAAAAACTCTTATTTTCACAAACAGCGCAGGTGGAACCTGACAGACCTACGACGCACACTGACAATAACGCCTGACAGAAGTACAAGTCATTGCACTCCATCCCAAATAGTACGATTGGCTTTATAAATATGGAAAGTCGGGAGTTTTCTAACAAACACTGTGAGAAGTGTATGAAAATGTTTCAATTTACCATATGGAAAGCGATTTACTACAGCTGGAGATGTTTGCTTTAAGATGCACCTGCTGAGCTGCTGTTAGACTGAGAGACTTCAACCAGCTGAAGCCTCACCTGGTTGATTTGATTACAGAATAGTTTCCCTTACGCAGCCCATCTCTGCCCTGGCCTCCACATCTGTCCCTCATTCCTCCTCTCGTCATCCTTCCAATGGTGCAGAAGACAGATCACTTCCTCCATCATGTTTCTTTAAGTTCATTTGTGTTCACCATAATACTCATTTTTCAACTCTGTGAAAATATATCGTGTTCCGTTCTGGAGGGGAGTGCTTCTTTTCTCTCCGACAGGAGCGACAATGTTGAGGCCAAGGTCAGGCTTCCTCAGGTGCTGCATCTGTATTCCTCGTAGATTGTATTCTCTCTCTCTGAGGGGCTCAATGAGCAAACTGTTTCACAGCATGAGAGGGGCCAAAGGGAATAAAAGAAGTTCCATCCAAACAAGAGGACTGTTGTCCAAACCTTTGACAGTAGTCATCCCAGCAAGCCTGCTCGAAGCAAGAGCGGGGAAAAGGAATGAAATATTGAAGAAAAAACACTTCTTGACTGGAACATTTGAATAAGAGGTGAAAAATGTGACAGCTTGAGGCAGCGCCTGATCATCCTTAACAAGCTACAATACTTTTGCAAACACAAGGTGCAGGTAACTTCCATATATCCACACAAATGCAAATATGGGGCACAGGCGGCTCCTCAAGCATTTCTTTTCTCCTCTCTTGGAAAACCCTTTTGACCCGATCACGGCCTTTTTTTCCCATGCAAAGGTTTTCCTTGGAATGGTATCGTCGACTACGGTGTCATGAATAATTTATGCTGACACGCAAAGATGTAATCTGCATTCCTAACACGATTAATACTCCGCCAGAGCAGGAACCCTTTCACATCCATTTACCAGAGACAAAAAGACACAGTTGAGAGTGGTTTACTCCAGCGAGACCTATTTTGTCTAATCCACTTCTCAAGCTCGGATGGTGAACTCTGCACACATATTGACAGAACCTTGCATTTTTTTTTCGAAGTCCTTTGCATATCCACCTGCAAAAGTCAAACATGTAGAGCTGCCGCTTAATCAATGCAATACCTTCTGACAACTGCGGGGGCAGACAAGTTATCCTTGTCATGCAAAGTGACTGGGAACACCTTGAGACGGATTGAGCGGGCTACTGCCAGTCCCAATGTCATGCCACGATCGCAGCGGTGCAACCTCCTGACGTACCAGCCGCTGCCAAAATGCGACACCAAAACCACATCCCCCCCCCCCCCCCGAGTGAGGAAATTTTGCCCTCAGGATTACTCTGTCACAGACATTTATGAGACTATTAACCTTGTCAAGACAGTTGAAATGGATGGAGGTACATAAAGTGAGGCGGATGCACTGAAAGGAGCATGGCACTGAGAAGACGCTTGACAAAGACAAAAGCCCACTAGCAGCATGTTTACAAAGAGGGGGGATAAATTTATAAAAAGTTCGAGATGACATTCATATACACTTTTTATTCAATCAGTCTGGTGCATCAAATATTTCAAAAATACTAATATTTTTTTGGACTTCCAGTGGTGACTGGAACTCACTATTACAAGAGAAAGGACACACGATACAGGGTAAAAGAAACAAACTTTTTTGGAGTTGTACTCAAGCTGGCGCATTCTTGCCACCAAGATGGAAACCCAGTCAGTGAGAGAAAGCCGCTGTTGCCCACCGCTGCTCAAATGATCTCTTGCTGGTACGGCAAATATTTTTTGTTGTTTCAAGAAATCGACCTTGTTGTAAGAATGCGTTGGATGTTTACTACTCTTCCTATTAAAAGCACAGGTGCAATAATATCCTGTGCCATCTGTGAGGCAGTGTATTGTTTGGAGCAATTAGAATTGCACATTTGCATGACTGCTGTGTTTCCCAAAGCAACCATTATCTCGTGCTCTCATTTCCTGCGGATGTCAATATGCTTTGTTGGAGAAGTAATCATTCCAGTGCACCTCTTTGGATTGGAGAACAAACGAACTACACATGAAATGATTACTCTGATCATTCTTTTTTTCACAAAATCTTTGTTTCGGCAGAAGAAACACTGATGTCTATAGTTAAATTATTGGAACGTGTAACGAGTATTGAGAAAGGATGGAAATAGAGATCTACCGTTTATCATCAGCAGAATTGAAAAATGTAGCCAATTCAAACTTAGGCAGTAATCATTGGCTTCAGTGGTTGCATCTTAGAAAACAAACATGATGATTTAAACAAAAGAACGGCGACCTTCACTTGGACTGCCTCTACCTTCTACGCACGTGTAAACGCAGCCTCCCCTGCAGATTCCAGATGCTGTCTGCTGGAAAACCTCCATGAGCTTGCTTCTTTATCCCTGTCTCCCCTCGGCTCCAGACAGTAAAGGGGGAGAGAAAGCTGACAGTATCGCCTTGCTGCTATCTAACCACCCACCCCGCTTTGACCTTTCCATTAATAATAGGGTTTCAGTGGAGGTTTGCTCTGCACAGTGTGGAGGGTCCCTTCCAAATGGTGTAGAGCAAAGAGCTTCAGCCGGTGCTTGGGAGAGATTGGCATGAGTGGGGAAAATTAGCTTCTTCTTGCTCTGTCCCCTAAAGCCGAGCAATCCTCCACACCGACATGAAGGTTACAGGTGACTGAGGAGCCTGAAACATGAAATAGGACAGGCAGAGCGGTGAAGGATGGAGGTCCTGGGGTCTTTCAATGAAAAATATTCACCTAAATCTGTACACTTTTTTTTCATTTTCTTGCTACAGCCAACACTCAAGGCTTCCTTTAGCTAAAAGAATTTAAATTTACTGTTAAAGTGAATGCAGGGCGTTACAGCTCGCACGTTCACAGATTCACGGTGTCTCTGAGTTGGCTCGCTGTGTCATGCCTTCATGTCTTTTTGGCTTGTATTCTCAATTCAGTGTCACGCGGACAGAAACTGCTATTTTCCTGCACTAAAACGAACAGAACTATGAAACATTTGCTGGGTGAAATTTGAAAAGTTTAGGCTGCTGGCTGCTCCGCATTCTTTTGAGCGAGTGTGGCAGGTAAACCTGGGTTAAGAATACGAATCATGACTGCAGAGTACACACACTAAGTTAGATGTTACACAGATTCCCTTTTCCTGCAGGAAACTTGCAATGTGTGCATTTACCCGCACCATGCTTCACTGGGCTGAAGCTTTCTTTCTGTCTTCATTTGTTGAAGGACTGTGGCTTCCAGCCTTTGTTCCCTGGAGCCTCCCTTGATCCCTTGAAGGCTCCATTGACACTGGGGGCTAAAGTCACCCCCAATTTTTTTTTTTTTTTTGCCCATTTGGGCCTAGTATCTGATGATTGAACAAAAATTAAAACAGCATGAATCTGATTGTTTCACATTTGACACTGGCAGTTTTCATGCGTGGTCCTAAATCAGTTGCATATCTGTAATTTTTAATGATGACTTCATCATGAACGGTCAAACTGCATTTAATCCAAGCGCTACATCACAAAAGGAATCAAACTCAAGCTAGACATACAGTTTACACTGCGTCATATCTGCCATGGTTACACATGACCCTGTGTGTTGTCCCTATTTACATCTGTAAACAATGTCTGCATTACGCAATGTCAAGTCTTCTCCTGTGCATGGTCACTTGAGGTGAACACGCTGCAGTCTGATGGAGGCCACATGTCAATTTCAATGTGAACAATTTCCACAATAAAAATCCAGTTTAGACAAATTAACTGAACTGAGCTGAGTCTGCAAAGTGAACTAAGCCTAAAAGAGGCAATGCCCTGACTCCTCTTGATCTTTGATTCACCACACAGGTGGAAAAAAACTATCACCAAGAATAGAAACAACAAATGAGCCTTCAAACGAAATCCAAATAAATTTGGTTGTTCACGCACACAACCAAACTAACTCTGTCACACAGATTATGATGGCTGACGTCAGGTGTTCATGCACACCCAGGAACAGTTTGGGGTTTGCTTCAGGACACTTTAACATATAGACAAAGCAAGGTGGGATTGACAGACTGGTGACCAAACTGTCTCCCAGCTCAACTATGGCCTTAATTACTTGTGTGTTGACTGTCATGCAGAAGGAAAAATTGGGTACAGCTTTAAATGTTCCGAATTTGCTTTGCTGGAGCTGGGGAGCGCTTCCTTCACTCCACTTCCTGTCTTTAGAAACAGCAGATCAGACCGTCAAATCTGATAGGGCTTTTTTTTTTTTTTAAATGTCTGTAAGTGATTCTCCCTTTGTCGTAGCCGGTTCCAATCGACTGAGGTCATAGTTTTCAAACGCCGAGCATTGATGGAATGCAGCATGCACCGTTCAGTCACGCATTGCCTCAACCCACTTCTCAACTACTCACTTACAAGGGCGCTGCTTGAAAGACGGCATGGTGGGCCGCAACGGCGAGAGTCTTATCAGTCGATGGATTTGTAATTAATCGACTGCAGTCACCTGTCTCTCACCTGATTATGTTGGCGCCATTATTTCTAAACAAAAACTTTTGCTGCAGTCAAGTAAGTGAAAGTAGGCTTTCTGCTTCTGATAGCACATTGTTAATTACAGACATAATTAACTGGATATTGTTGTTTTGCACATAACATGTAAGCACCATTTGTTTCAATCGCAAACTGGGAATATCGGATGCTGTTTTATTCTTTCACCTGAGTTTAGGAATTCCTCAGTGATTAATGTGCAAAGAATATTGAGTGTGTCGCCATGCTTTACATATAATTACACATAATTTTTTGTGTTTCAGTTGTTGCTTCAAGTGATTTTTAGTTTACATGCGGAATGCACTTGAATTGTGAAGCACTGTGGAGACTTCAAAGAGCTCTTCATAATATTGTGAGAGAAAAGATAGATC
>JAUESE010059028.1:0-16839 GCA_032274725.1 Malacoctenus triangulatus
TATTTATTCCTCAACACAAAACGATTCCAGGGGTAGCTGCTGTTTTGTATGCATTATTGATACAATGAGTAAAAGTTATATTTATGGTTTGTGTCCTGAGGTACTGTAAGTACAAATGCACAAGGCAAATATGAATATAGGAGCCTGTCACGAGGTGTGGAAGTACTTTGTGAATAAGTGAGTCCTTGAAGCATGTTATGCAGAGATTTCAGCCCTGTGTTGTTGCACTTTGATTCCCTGGTATTCACATCACAGTATACATCATTTCGTCCAGTCTTTTCTCAATCAAATTCATCGGTGCACCACAGCTTTTAAAACCCTTCTTTGAATGTGTGTGTGTGTGTGTCATTTGTGTTTATCGTTTCTCCCCCCCCAGCTGGAGTTTAGTGATGACATCGTGCGAATCATTCAGACAGCCATCAATGGGGACGGAGGCCAGCCTGAGAGCAGGAAGGCAAACAGCATGGTCAAGTCTTTCTTCATTCGGGTGAGACCATCGAATCAACAGTTCCGCTCAACACAACCATGAGTGTACTGTGCAGATTAAAAGCGCTCACAGTTTGTTTTACAACACCAGAGTGGCACATTTGCCTGTCATATTCATACAATTTGTGAAATCATATCTCAGTATAATTCCTTGTTGTGTTTTTACTGTTGCTCTGATACACAAACGTTTTCTGTGATTGAGAAAAAAAAATCTCTTTACACTTTCTCTGACTCGTGTGTTGATGAGACAGAAGTTAAAAAGCGTAATCAGACCAGAGCAGTACGACAGCCCCATTGCAGTTCTTTCTGAGTGCGCTGATGAGTGAGCCGATGTGGAAACTTTATTGAATGTGTTCTCTGTTACAGCAAATGGACCGCATCTTCCCATGGTTCAAAGTGAAGGAGTCCAGGTTCTGGGAAAGACAGAAAGTTTCTGCCAAGTGAGTGTCTACTGCAAATGCATGAGGTGATATGATTAGACGGTGTTCAGTGAGTGATCTGAGAAACTCATTACAGTTACATAAGTAATGCGAAGGGATATATTTATTACTGATATTCTTCTGCCTTTTTACCCAATTGCAAAATCTGGAAGTCAATACTGGATTACAACCTCCCAATAGGCATGGCTCAGTTTCGATATCATTGTAAAGTGTGTGAATCGCCATTATTTGTAAACTTCTAGAGCAAGTTATGCTTGTAATTACAGAGAAGAAAATTGGCCTTTAATACTCCTGTAATTCAAGCTCGTCTCCAAACCCACGAGAAGTGCACTTTTAAAGAACTGCTCGTCTATAATCATTGAAATGAAGACTAAGATGTGGCTTCTGCCGGAGACGCTGTATCATCATCCTCATATAGGAGGAGACCAGAAAGCAGTGAACTAATATTTATAAAATGTGTGGGCAGACTGTATTGCAGATATGTCGTGGAAAAAGCAGCCAAGTAACAGTCAGTTTTTAGTGGCAGAGGGAATCTTTCAAACTGTGCGAGTCGAAGTTGTGGTAATTGTAACTGAAAAGCTTTCTTGAAGGGAAGAAAACGGCTGTTGAGGAATCAGAGAAATCAGTTGCTTTCACTGTCTTCCGTGATGTCAGCTGGCTGACTGTGACTCCTGAGCAAGCAAACGCTAAATAGCTGTGACATTGCTGTTGGCAGGATCAATTCTATCACTGGCTGAATATTAGATAAGTCTGTTCAAAGTTTCTCTCTTGGCATTGCCTAGAAATGCTCGTTAGAATCACATCACATCATAAATGCAAGATGTAAATGGTCCATGATTCGCAAAATTTCAAACCCACATTCATTTCACAGTAGAACATAAGCAAAACATCAGAAAATAGATTTCTGATACTCGACTTTTTAACATTTCATGGTTTCATGATTGGTTCTTTTGACAGTTGATGGATGCGAAATCTCTAAAAAGTAAAGATATATGTGTATGTTTTTCTCTTTGCCTTCTTCTTGGCCCGCAGCTGTCTGAACGAAACATAATGAGATGTCTTCAAAACTTCAAGAAAGTTCAGTTGCTTCCAACATTCAGATCCATAACTTAAAGCTCATTCTTAACTTATCTGAGCAACACTCACGTGCCCTCTCTTTCATTTATTTACCAGTCACTCTGTTATACAAGTATTTAGAATCCTCTCTGTTTTTCTAGACCATTTATTCTCCCTCATCTCCAGGAGTTATGGGAGGCAAACCACAACAGTGTCACATTTCACTTGAAGATCCTTTGATGCACATTTGTGGTCTAATTGTGGTTTACTTGTCAGTTTGGTTTGTTACCTTATATACATCAAGCTTTCCAGCACAGGAAAGCAGCAATCCATGCAGTAAATACTGTGGCTATCAACTGATGGATTCGTGTCGGGACGCCTCTGCTGGCTTGTTAAGTGTGTAACTACACGTTTCAATTACCCAGACGAAGACGTCTTAAATAAACCTCACTATGTACATCTATGTGGTTATTTATTACTTGTGTCACGGCAAGCGTACAGCCAAGAAGGATTTTCCTTTCAGTCCTGCGTACCACCAGCTCGATAATGCTAAGCTATCACATATATCTTCCTTTAAAATGAACAGCTGTTGACACCAGAGCCCTTGCAGGGTAACAACCACAGCAAAATGTTCTGTGTGTCAATCTTCCCCAGCAGTGGGCTGCTCCCGAACGCTGTGCTGCCTCCGTCCCTGGACCACAACTACGCCCAGTGGCAGGAGAGACAGGAGCTTTC
The DNA here is from genome assembly GCA_032274725.1 of Malacoctenus triangulatus. Lineage (NCBI taxonomy): Eukaryota > Metazoa > Chordata > Actinopteri > Blenniiformes > Labrisomidae > Malacoctenus > Malacoctenus triangulatus. The sequence goes on from JAUESE010059028.1 coordinate 2,718, forward strand.
CCGTGCTGAGCACCCTCACTTCATGAAGAAGATCATCCCAGCGCCCCAGCCGAAGACCCCCGGTGAACCAGATTCTCCAACTTCACCTCCACCTCTCCCTGTTTCTTTACCTCCACCACCTCCACTCGTCCCTGGTAAGAAAAACCACAGATGTGGACTTAGATACTGGCCGCTTTTTTATTGCTTGTATTTACATCTTTTCCTGTCATGGATCTTTTTTTAAAAGTTGTTCAATGTTGTTTCTTCAGATCGTGAAGACAGTCCTGAGCTCCCTCCTCCACCAGGCGTCACTGATAACAGGCAGTGTGTTCTGTGTCTCAAATATGGAGACGAGAACACTAATGTGAGTCAATAATGCTTCTCAACTCACTCCCAAAGCTGATGAACTTGAAGCAGTGTGACTTGCAACACCTCTGTTTGTTTGCTTTTTCAGGAGGGTGGCCGGCTTTTGTACATCGGCCAGAATGAGTGGACCCATGTGAACTGTGCACTTTGGTCGGCTGAGGTGTTTGAAGATGATGACGGCTCTTTGAAAAATGTTCACATGGCCATTCTCAGGGGAAAACAGCTGGTAAGGCTGACAACAGCTGCCAACTGGTTACTGAAATTTAAATTTCTCAGACTTAAAATCTGATATTGTTTTTCTTCTTCAGCGTTGTGAGAAGTGTCAAAAGCCAGGGGCCACGGTTGGCTGTTGCCTTACTTCTTGCTCCAGTAACTACCATTTCATGTGTGCTCGCCAATGCCACTGCGTCTTCCTGGAAGACAAGAAAGTCTACTGCCCAAAGCACAGGGACCTGATCAAAGGAGAGGTAAGAAATATCGATGGATCCTAAAAACGTCATCCTCATAAGTGAATGTCAATGCCACCAAAGTCACAAAAAGTTGGTGCAGAAGTGAAATTGTCTCGGTTTCCTGTTTTCTAAGGTGGTGTCAGGATTTGAAGTGACCCGCAGGATTCTGGTGGATCTGGAGGGCATCAGTCTCAGGAGAAAGTGGTTGGCAGGACTGGAACCTGAAAACGTTCACATGATGATTGGTAGGCCAACCGATAAACAATAATAAACAATACAAACTATAAGTCTGCCTATCACAGCAATCATTTATTCTGATGCTGGCATTTTTAATGCTGATTTAAACATCAATGTCGCAGGCTCCATGACCATTGATTGTTTGGGAATACTGACTGAACTCTCAGACAGCAAACGCAAGCTCTTCCCTGTGGGATACCAGTGAGTTGATTTCCCTTTTCATAAAAAATGTTTGACATTTCGTGTGCCAGCAACACGTTCTTCCCTACAATTAGAGCCCAATACTGGCAGAAGAAAACCGACATTAAAGTCAGTGAAGTCAGTCTGAGGTAAATCTTTTCTCTCCAGATGCTCAAGGGTGTACTGGAGCACTTTGGATGCCCGGAAGCGCTGCGTATATACCTGCAGGATCCTTGTTTGTCACCCTCCCGTGGCAGAGTCTGAAATGAAGAACATGTTTGCTCCTGAGGAAAATCGCACGATAGCACACAGTCCACCTCCCCTCACAGGTACCAAACCCACTGCACTGCAGGCTCTCTTACGTTTAGTAACTGAGACAGTTGAAAGTTGAATTAAACTTAATTTGTGGCCATCACAATTTTTTCTTCAGATTTTCCTGATCCTTTTGAATCGCCGAGGCGCTCGGAAACTCTTTCCCCAGCCAACACCCCAAAGCTCAGGGTTTATACCAGGAACCGACACCCCAGCTACCCCCCATGCCAGCGCACTCTTGGCCCCAAGCCAATGCCATCCCCAGGTAAAATTGTGCCCCCTTATTTTGATAAGATGTTGTTTGTGACATGATAGATAATTTAGATATCTCTTTGTAGAATTTTTTTTAAGCTGTCATTGTGTGTTGTCTGTTTATTTTACTTCTGTAGGAGGTACCTGTCAGCCCCAAAGCCATGAGATTGTAACGGTGGGGGACTCCCTCGTCAACCCCGGCATGCGGAACATCGACTCCCGCCGTCACAGCTCCCCTTCTCTCTCTCCTCCTCCCCACCAGCTAAACAGACTGAGAGGAGTGACCTCCCTGCCCAAAATTCTGTCACGACCCCTCACTTCACCCCCACCCCTCATTCCTTCCCCCGCCAGAGACCCAGAAAAGTCTAAGCATCCAAGCAAAGACTCCGCAAAGTGTGCAGTTCATAGAGATGATGAAAGGGGGAGACTGTTTTCTCCAGACAGAAATAGACCTTCAAAAGACCAAGGGTTAAGAGAAGCCGACAAGGGGAGAATGTCAAGTCGAAACCAAGCTTCTAAGGATTCTGACAAAAGTAGATCAACAAGAGAAAAAGACTCTGACAAGGGCGATATATCATCCAAAGAGCCAGACAAGAGGAGATCACTGAGTAAAGACTCGAGTTTGAAAGAATCCGAGAGGGGAAGACCTCTCAGTCGAGATCCCTTAAGAGATTCGGAAAAAGGGAGACAAGCAAACAGAGACTCTGACAAGGGGAGGCTGGCAAGCAGAGAGTGGAGCACAAGAGAAACAGATAAGAGTAAATCATCCTCCAGAGATTCCAGCTATAGGGATGTGGACAAAACGAGGTCACTGGGTAGAGAAACTGGACTGAAGGACTCCGAGAAGCATCGACAACATAGCAGGGAAACGGGAAAAGACTCAGGCCACAGTAAAGATAGACCCTCCAGCAGAGACTCTGACAAGGGACGACCTCCCTCGCGAGATTCCAGTTATAGAAGCACAGACAGAAACAAAGACTCTGGCTCAGGGAAAGACAGTAACCCTGGCAATCAGTCCAAACATACTGGAGGTGAGAGTAAGAGCCCGAGGCTGGCGCCTGCTGGCTCAGGCCAGTCTTCTCCTCTTGTAGGAACCGCTGTTCTCACAGGTCAACACAGAAGTGGTGGTAGCAGGCAAACAGACAAGCATGGCAAGCATGGGAGCAAAGAACAGCAGGACGCTTCTGCAAATGTCATTTTGCTGCCCCGCCACCGATCCACCCCCACCTCCAACATTATTCAGTGCAAGGACAGGTCAAGCTCAGGGAAAGAGAGCAGTGGTGACACAGGAGCTTTGATAGCAACTTCACTCCATAAGGACTCTGTTGTGGGGAAATCTGGCTCACCACAGCCTTCATTTCATAAGTCCAGTTCACGAAAATCAAATGATTACCTGTCAGGTGCAGCCACAGCTCCAAAGTCCATGTGGCCGTTGAGGAAATCAGCAGAAGATGATGTTGTGAAACAAGGGTCCGTGCACCTGTCCTCTTCTGCTGTAGCCTCAGCTGCCAAAGACAAACACCCCAAAGTGAAGACAGCAGGCAGCAGAGACATTTCCAAAGACCGTGATAGGGAGAAAACCCTTCAAAATAGCAACAGCAGCAATAAGATTCCTCTTCTCAACAATAACACGAAGGCAACTTGCAGCATCAACACGCATGCTGTAAGCCCCAGCTCTCACAACAGCAGCAATAGCAAAGCCCCAGTGCTTGGAAATAGCACCAAAGCCCACGGGAAGGTCCAAGAGGAGAGGCACGAAAACCAGGGAGGGGACAGGTCCTCCAGGACCAGAGAAAACTTCTCCTGTTCTGGAAGAAAGAACAGCTCCAGCCTCGACAGTTTACAGCAGGCTGGTATAGTCCCAGAGAAAGGACCGAAGGCTTCTTCCCAGTTGCACACCAAACAGACATCGAATCAGCTGCCATTGCCATCCAGGGACAAAAAACAACCAGGTAAACCCCTCACTGGAAATCCTCTGAAGCCTGACATCAGGACGGACCCTAATGGGACCACCACAGTTGGTGGACTTTCCTCCTCAGCCTGTCCCACTAGCACTGCATCTACTGTGTCTCCTGCTGTCCAAGGGACCCGCCGCCCAGCCCGCACCGCTCTCTTTTCTTCGCCCTCTGCCAGCAGCAGCGACAGCTCTGAGTCGGACTCTCAGTCTCAGTCGGAAGAAAATCATCCACGCAAACAGCACTCATGCAGCGATCTCCGAGACCACCATGCACTCCTCGCTCATGGCACTGAAGATGAGGGCGATGGCCCCGAGGATGACCATGACAGAAATATGGAAGGCAAACACGAGGACGACAGTGATGGATCGGGGTCAGCCAAGCGGCGTTACCCCCGGCGCAGCGCCCGTGCTCGCTCCAACATGTTTTTTGGACTCACGCCCTTATATGCAGTTCGCTCATATGGCGAGGAGGATCTTCCTTTCTACGGCAGCGGGGATGGACCCGGAACGATGGTGAAGAGGAGGACGGGTGGACGCAAGAAGTCCGCTGAAGGGCAGGTGGATGGAGCAGATGACATGAGCACCTCGTCGTCATCAGGGGACAGTGGGGAGGATGACGACAGTGGAATGAAACACAGGGGGAAAGACCCTTATTACTACAACTTCACCAGGACAATAATCAACCCCAGTGAGGGGTTGCCATCCATTGAAGGGTTGGACCAGTGCCTGGGACGCGGATCCCAACTGCAGCGGTTTCTCAAAGACGAGGAGCAGCAACAACAGAGGGCTCAAGAAACAGCAGAAGAGGACATGCTAAATGCCTTGTAAGTAATCAGCTGAATTATATTTCTGTTATTTGTGGTTGGGGTTATTGAAATCCTGGTGTAAGAGGCCTTATGATTTCCAGTTTGTTTACCTGTTTCAGGTTTTAATCATAAAAATCATGATAAATGACAAAAAATGTATAAATAGTTAATGTTATAAGAATAACAAAGGATTTGTGTACAGAAAAGTGTTCCTGTTTTCATATGAGTTTCATTACTGCTTTAGTTTTACCAGTCTCATAATGATGTTATGAATAGAAAAAAACAGACAGATAGTAACAACAGAAGACACCATGCAACTTTATATGAAGTTTTCAATTTGAACAGTGGCAGTCTGACGTGTTGACTCTCATGTTTAACAGGACCTTAGGCAAGCAACATATAGGCCAGCTGGATGGCGTTGACGATGGTTCAGAGAGCGACACCAGCATCTGCACAACCGGCACCACAACCACTACAGCCACCTCCTCCACGACCCCACATAAGACCACCCCCAAGAGGAGGGGCAGAGAAAGGAACACTGAGAAATCTGACTCCCATGAAACAAGTAAGGAGGCAGACAACAGCAGTGGAGCTATAAGTGGAAAGACGCGAGAAAGCAGGAAAAACCAGAAGGAAAACAGTCTTCCCGTTGGAGGTGGAGTCAAATCTCAACCACAGAGTCAGGGACAGGACCCACTTGAAGCCCAGCTGTCCCTCAGCACAGACCTGCTCAAGTCAGACTCTGACAACAACAACAGTGATGACTGTGGGAATATTTTGCCATCAGACATCATGGAGTTTGTCCTGAACACTCCTTCCATGTCGTTGCCTGCTCTGGGTCAACAGTCTGAGCCATCCTCCTCAGAGCTGCTGTTGGACGAGAGCTACGGAGTGGACGTCAACAGGCGTAAAGACATCTTGTTTGATGACTTCTCCCAGCCGCTGCCCAGTGCTGAAAGTGGAGGGGTTGTAGAAAGCAGTGTGAGCAGCTCCATATCTGTGGAGGAACCCTATCTACCCTATCTGCCCTCCGACCTTTCAGTCCTGACCACACGGAGTCCAACTGTCAGCACAAGTCAAAACCACAGTGCTGGGAGTCTCATATCAAACACTTCTGACCGTGCCATGCTGGGTCTGAACTCTGACCCTGAAACCATCAGTGGAGAGAAGAGTGGGGACAAGAAACGAGCAGGACCTGGTGTGTCGCCGTCCCAAACCCAGCATGAAGCCACAACCCAAGGAAACAGGGACACACAGGTGACAGATGGTCACATGACTCCAGAACAGTTTATTCCCAGCCCTGCTATTGGCCAAGTGGTTGAGCCTGCAGCAAGCCAGGACGTCCACAGGAGTGCCGGGACTCCAGGCTTGCCGAACTCTCCCTCTCTGCCTCTGCAGGCCCAAAAGTTCATCCCAGCATCAGCTGCAGTTGTCAGTAGCCCCAGTCCAGTACCAGGCTCTGGACCATCTCAGGCTCAAGTTTCCAGCCCAGCGGTCATCAAACCAGGTCCTGACAAGCTCATCGTTGTCAATCAGCAGTTCCAACCACTGTATGTTCTTCAGACTGTTCCTAATGGTGTCACTCAGAAGATCAGTGCTACGGGGGTGATGGATACAAGCTCTCCTGCAGTGCTTAGCTCAATGACTCTCACCACAGGATTGAATACTGGTATATCTACAACCCAGTCAATATTCCCTGCAGGGGGCAAAGTCTTGGGCACCATGCCTCACCCCTCCCAGATCCATACCTTTACCGGACCCCCACAGGCAGGCTTCCAGGCAGGAATCCCCAGCACCACATCAGGACTTATCATTGGTTTGCCCACTCAGCCCCATGACCAATCCCAGATTCTGGTTTCAGAGGCTGGTCGGCCGCATGAGTTGGGTCCCAGTGTTGCGATAGTTTCCAGCCCTTCCTCCCTCACTTCTTCCCCAACGGTCCTTGCCTCTGCTCATGGTAAGAAGAGACCCATATCGAGACTCCTGCCAAAAAAGAACAAAAGACTGGCTCGCTCCCGTAGCCAGCCCACTCTCGCACCATCGGAAGTCGGCCCTCCAAATATGACTCTCATCAACTTGTCGTCACCTCAGATTACTGCAAGCATCTCTGGCCAACCTGGTGGTCTGGTAGAGTTAAGCACCCTCTCTCCTTCCCAACGCAAAGTTCCCAATATCATAAAGAGGAAGCCAGGGGTGATGTACTTGGATCCCACCACTCTCCTTCAGCAGAGGATTCCTGGTCCAGCTCAGCAGGGTATCATAGGTCATGATTCCTCCACTCATCTGCTGCCGTGCACTGTCTCTGGTCTCAGCACGAGTCAGTCAGTGCTGAATGTTGTGTCTGTGCCATCTAGTGGTGCTGCTGGCCTACTTGCACCAGGATCAGTCTCGCTCTCCACTCCTGTGCTCAGCTCAACTGAAATCACAGGGCCAATTAGCAACCTTCTTTTCAAAGCAAGTCCACATGGTCTTGGCCTGTCAGATCAGCCAGTGGTCCTTCAGTCAGCAGGAGGCGCTCCTCTCATGTCACAACTCGGCACATCCGTTCAGACATCCATAGCCAGCAGTATCTGTGTCCTGCCGTCCCAGCAGACTATCAGCATGGCTGTCAACCAGCAAGTGGAGACAGAAGGCAATAATGTCCATTTACAGCCACATCAGCCTGTCAGCAGAGCCCAGACTGTGGATTCCGGTCCAAACAACACAGTGACTTTAGGGCCCAGCCCATCTACTCCTCTCAACCCTGCAAAAGGACGTGTTGTTGGAGTATTCACCCAAACTTCTGCACACTCCCAGAGTAGTCGAACAACTCCTATATCCAGAGCTTCAGAGCATAGATCATTCAGCTCCACGACATCTGCACCAGAAACAGAAAAAGGCAAACAGAAGGCAAAGAGAAGCAGGCAGAGTCCAGACATGAGCGGCGGGAAAAAACTGAAGCCCTCTCGGTTAGACGAGCATCGCAGCAACCCAGCAGGACGGTTACCATCCTCAAACCCAAGGTGAGACCTTTGTTCTGTTTTATATGTGACATGAAGGGGTTATATCACCAGTTAAAAACCTCTCCAATCATCTCTTTTCAAGCAGCTTTAAAGAACTGAGCTCAACTGAACCCATGGATATGGGCAAGCCCCATGATAAGGCCACCAACAAGAGGTATGGAAAATGACCACATGTCTAACTATTTCAGAAATCTGCATACACTAGATTTCTAACGCTTCGATCGCTCTTTTTTTCCAGTGTACTTGGGAAGAAGAAGAACCCTGAAGGCCCTCTCCTGCCGGGTAAATTAGTGGGAAAAGACAAGCCGTCTGCAGCTGGAGGAGCAGGCTCTCTTCCTGTGGCGTCAGCACCCGACCAGGACGGGAACAGCAGGGACACCGGTCCGGATAGCAAACCCAAAAAAGGCATTATCTTTGAAATCTGCAGTGAAGACGGTTTCCACATCCGCTGTGAGAGTATTGAAGGTGAGAGAGAACCACTGTTTTACAAGACAACCTGTGTCCTGAAATTCAAACATTAGCTTCTGTTAAAACTAACCAGTTTGTAATTCCCTATGGAACTGTTCGTCAAACAGAACATTCTAAATAAAAAGTGGTGTTTTTTTTTCGACATTTGAAATATGAACCTCTCTCTGGGCCTAAAATACCAACTTGTTGATCAACAGAGGCCTGGAAATCCCTGACTGATAAGGTGCAGGAAGCTCGATCCAACGCACGGCTCAAAGAGCTCTCCTTCGAAGGTAACAAATCATCCTGATGTCTCCCAAGAACTTCTCAAACATTCATTATTTCAGACCCTGAAATTCCCACCTGGAATGTGATATTATAGATCTCACACTTGAGATTGAGAGTGTTGACTGATTGAGCAGTTCCCCCCCTGTGTTTTACTCAGGTGTGAATGGCCTGAGGATGCTGGGAGTCGTGCACGAAGCTGTGGTCTTCCTGTTGGAGCAGCTGTACGGCTCCAGGCACTGCCGCAGCTACCGCTTCCGCTTCCACAAGCCCGAGGAGACCGACGAACCTCCCGTCAACCCCCACGGATCCGCCCGTGCAGAGATCATCCACAGGTCAGAGAGTCAGAATGAAACGGTCACATGCACACATTGGTGTTTTCATCGTTTACTACTTGTACATCAATACCAGGAAGGTATTTCAGAGTCCGATTCAGTGTCTGAAACAGGCAGATGTAGTGAGCAGAAGGCACAGCACTGAGGCACATATTTACAAGAGTACGATAATGATCATCGAGCCTTCCTCCCAGCTCACCTTTTTACCTTACAGGCAATAGTACACCAGGTCCCAAGTAAATTAAAGGTCACACACAGGGACGGGCAGTCACACACTCACAGCTACGGGACATTCAGAGACATGAGTTAACCAATACAGATCTGTTAGACCTCTTGGAGAAAAATGGAGGACTGAAAGACATTTCCTCACACACACAGGAAGAACACACAGACTCCACACAAAGTAGTTTATATTTAGGCGAGTTATACTGGTGTGACTCAAAGACAGTAATTAGGTAAGTTTCAATAGTTGTGTCTCATGTGTTTGTGTTGTTCCACTGTTCACTCGACAGGAGGTCTGTATTTGACATGTTCAATTTCTTGGCCTCCAAACATCGCCAACCCCCCGAGTACAGACCACAGGAGGAGGACGACGAGGAAGGGCAGCTCAGAACAGCTCGGTACGCCACAGCAAGCTCCTCTCCTTCACAGCCGCAAGGAACACACAGTGTTTAGGACTGAATCAGATGAACGGGGCTTTACCTGAACAGTTGTTTTTCCTGTTGCCACTGCAGGCGTGCTTACATGGAGCTGCCACTTACTGTGAGATTCAAACAGCTCAAGGCTACTTCAAAGGAAACAGTCGGAGTCTACAGGTTGGGTCAATTTCACTGCATGTATTATTTTTCTTTTTTGTTGAGCTGGAAAGTTTAATAACCAGAGCAGGCTGTGCAAATGTTGTTGCAAATGTTGAGGCGGTTGTGGCTGTTCATCATAGAACTGTGTCACATTTATTTGTAAATACAAACCCTTAAAAACCTTTGTGGCACGCGCCTGCAGGTCGCCCATTCACGGCCGTGGTCTGTTCTGCAAGAAAACTATCGAGACAGGAGAGATGGTGATCGAATACTCCGGAAATGTCATCCGGTCTGTTCTCACAGACAAACGGGAGAAATACTATGAAGGAAAGGTGAGGAACCAAAGTCTTTTCTTTCTTTGTTTCTCAAAGTTTCTTTTCAGTGACTGAAACTCACAGTGTTGGCGCTCCGTTGCTTCTCAGGGGATCGGCTGCTATATGTTTCGCATTGATGACTATGAGGTGGTCGACGCCACGGTGCACGGCAACGCCGCCCGCTTCATCAACCACTCCTGCGAGCCGAACTGCTACTCGCGTGTCATCACGGTGGACGGCCAGAAGCACATTGTCATCTTTGCGTCTCGCCGCATCTACTGCGGGGAAGAGCTCACCTACGACTACAAGTTCCCCATCGAGGACGCCAGCAACAAGCTGCCCTGCAACTGCGGCACAAAGAAGTGTCGCAAGTTCCTCAACTGATTCCCGAACAGCTCAGAGAGGACTGTGGAGCGGCAGTGTTGCCTTGCTCAGAGGACACCCTGCCCAGCAGAGGAGTGCTGAGCTAAAAGATTACAGATTGGGCCATTCGATGAGTTCGGTCAGTGAAGGACCACAGAATCCAACGGAGCCCGAGCTCTGCAGGCGTTTCTGATGTCGGCCATGCTGCGTATGCAGGAAGGGCCGTTTTTGGAGGACGAGCCATTTGTATGAATTCCAACTTATTGTGCCTCCTTTTGTCTCATTTTGCATTTGGCATGGGAAGCTTCACCTTCAGGGGTGAGTAAAGAAATCACGGCATTGCAATATTAACTTTTATTTATATTTTGATGACAAACTTTCCCCCCCTCATCATTTCTTTTTTTACATCGGCCCATCCTCCTTAATTTTCTAGAAATATGTCAGACGTAAACATAAAAGATAAAACAAACGGAAAAAAAAAAAATCAAAGAACTCGGTTCCATCTTACACCAAAGTGCAATTTGTTGAAGGGACTTTTAACAGTAATTTTACAAGAAGAAAAAAAAATTAGAAACTTGTTAGGATTTCTTTTTTTAATTTAAATCTCAGTCTCAGCTGTTATTAATGCACATTTTCCTGTCTGAATGTGCCCTGATGCCTTCAGCGCTGTTGTGATTCACAGGAACCTTCCCCCGACCAGAACAGGAAGCTTGCAGGTGTGTACATTTGACACTGTAAATAGGAGCAGCTGAACACGAGCTGTACAGGTGGAAACACAAGGGGGCGCAGTGGCCACAGAAAGAAAGACAAGAAGAAAAAAAAAGAAAAAAACGAGAGGGAGGGAAAGAAAAATCTTTGTCTCAGACGATTTGTGTGAAAGCTGATATCTGAAGTTGAAACCATTCGATGTACTTCTGTTGACTTGAGTCTCTCAGCTTGGTAGCTACGTGTTGATGGGATGAAGCCTCTGGCCTGAGAGAGCGAGGCAGCTAGAGATTCTGGTGGACTGACAGCCGAGGGACCAGAGAAACCTACTGATGTGCTTGAGTAGACGTATTTATAATTAATGTTTTATTTTTCATTCTCTTGAGCTGTGTTCCAGACACAGATTTTACAGAAGACAGACATGTTGCACGTTGGTGCATGCTGTTACCATTATCAAAATTGTTTTTGTTTTTTTTTTTTGTTTTGTTTTGTTCTTTTTGTTTTTTTTTAGTAATCATATAAGCTTGGACTTTTGAATCATGTTCCAAATTACAGTAGAAAAAAAGAGAACCAAACATCTTGTCTGTGAATGGATTTTTCTCACAGCTTGTTTTCTTCTTGGACTGTTTTGATAACATCACTATGGAAAATTGTTTTTTTTAAATTTATTTGTATCAAGTCTTCTAAAGTCTTGTCTGTTATCTGTCTCTTTATTATGGACAGGGAATTAATTGTCTTGCTTGCTTTTGGAAAAAAAAACAGATGTAAATAATGTATATTTTTCTACAAAAAAAACCTTAAAAAGCACTCACTAGTGAATAGCACTTAATGATGGTATTTATATTTTTTAAAAAAAATCGTATTTATTTTATTGCCATTTTGTAGAGAATAGAGGTTTACAAACACTAATGCTCGGTTTCTATGTTTTGTATTCTGCTGCCTTTTCAAAGTTGTTTTCAATTTTTTTTTTTTTTTCTCCGTGTAATTTTGTTTTTGTTTTTTTTTGTTTGTTTTGGTTTTTTTTTCATTTGTAGCCTGAATGTTTTCTTTGATTCCAAAGACTGACGCTGGTCTGTGGCTTGGTCCCCTTTGAGTTCAGTCCACCAGTAGCTCTTTATTTATCCCGGGGCCGTTCGGCCAGAGCTGATGTCGTTGTGTTTGTTTGTCTGTTCGTTTTCATTGTTCCAGTTCGAACTGGCAGTATGGCAGTCATGTGAACTATTATTATGCACTTGAGAGAGTTCCGATCGTTGATCCAGAGCAGATATCTCCTCTCTCCAGCCTTATCGTCTCCACAACACATCACACCCAGGACGGAGTCCCGGCGCGGGGCTGCTCCCAGCCCGTCGTATCCCAGCAAAGTCAGTCAGCGCTCAGCCACCGCTTTACAAGCTTAGCCAATTGGTCAAACACCAGACAACCCACAGCGAAGGAGCCGTCAGTCCGATGTGAAATGTCCCTCTGTAGACTCGGTGTTGGAATAAAGGGAGGTGCCTTTCTGTTGACTCCACCAACGTCATATCTCCATCGAGCCAAACCTGAAGCCGTCTTGACGAATTGGGAAATCATTGTGTGTCTTTCCTGTCAGTCTCTGTGTGGTTTGCCTTAGTTGTGAATGAGCACGCCTCCGGTCTCTCACAAGCCTTCACCTCCCCGATATTGAAGCAGACTGTTTCGACCGACTGGTTCCGACACGCTTACGTGGTCTCGTTCTGAATAAGTTATCGTCGTCTCCTTTTGCTGTCACCTAAAGGCCGTTAGCAGTTCCTCCCACGCTGTACCCGAAAAAACTAAAAACAACACCCCCACAAAGGATGGTTTGCACTTTAGCTGTGACACAGGCACTGATCATAGGAAAAACTCTCTCCAGACAGACAATGCAACTCCGACGCTGAAACCACAAGCACAGGCAGATGTGATCCGAGAACACGTGGACACCGACTGGTCTCCGCGACTCCTGACGGCGGTGTTTGAGGCTCCAGCAAAAGTGCACTTGACTCTTTTCTTTCTGCAACAAAAGCGAAGGCAGGGACCGTGCCGGCAGCCGTTTCCCTGGCGCTGCGCGTGCAAAACCTGGGCGGAGCCCTTCCACCGCGCTCGCCGGTGTACGCCGGCGCCTGGGCCCGCCGTGTTCTGCTGCTAAGGTCAACAATGAATGTATCTTCTTCCTCCACGTCGCCAGACCTGTGATGATGTTGAACCGCGTGCCGTCAGCTATGTTTGTTCCTCCGTTCTTGCGTCGACCTGGTGGATGTGGACGGCCTGTAGAAGCGACCTCAAACTGAGCAGTTTTTCAGCCTGAGCTGTGAGCAGCAGAGAGGTGGGGGTGGGGGTGGGGTGGGGTGGGGTCATCAGGTCCTCACCGGGCCGGGTCGAACAGATCACATTAGCATCGGTGACAGTCGGGGCGGCTGATGCCAAGGGCTCTGTCCACCGCTCGGGTCTGCAGATCCACCTCTGCTGGTTCAGGGTCAGAGGGTTCAGTCAACAACAAGTCACTCACGTCACTGTTCGCAGCAGCATGTCAACAATAAGGAAATAGTCTCTGTTGTTTCTCCGGACTTCATTTTACCACGCCACACCAGTGGCCCTTCTCTGTCATTATCTGTAATTATAGTATAAATACTTACCAATAATATACGGAAACATACATAGTAATTTCTTGTACTTTAGTATCTATACAATATATGGAATGGACAGACAAACTTAGTTACAGTAGCAAAACAGCAGATTTATAATGGTTAATAGCAATGTTTCAATGTACTCTATAATGGTTTTGTGTTACAGTACTCTCAGCTAAAACTAACGTGCATCATTCTTTTGTATATTGATATCCAGTACCAGTTTTGCTGTGCCTGTGGGCGCCCCTTCTCCAGCAGGGGGCGCCGCGCAGAACTTCTTCGGTTTTACTTTCTAGAAAGGAACGGTTTCTATGTGATGACAAATGTAACTGTATTCATGTGGTTGTGAACTTCTTGAGGTCAGCCATATAGTTTATTTTTGTTTGTTTGTTTGTTCGTTTGTTTGTTTATTCTGGCTGTTGTAGTGAATGTTTGGATTTTTTTTTTTAGGGTTTTTTGTTTTGTTTTGTTTTGTATGTTTTTAATACCAGGGACTTTTTAGACGGCTTACTTGATGTGGTAATGTTAAAGAGCCTGGATTGTGGAGACCGACCAGGAGATCCCACCAAAACGGCATTTCAGTTTCTTCTCCTTTCATCGTGGGGAAAACAAAACCCACTCGTGTCTCCCGGACCACCTCTCTGTCTCTGTCTCTGTCTCTGTCTCTGTCTCTGTCTCTGTCTCTGTCTCTCCTCTGAAGCTTTGGTTGTTTCTA
>JAUESE010059044.1:0-19519 GCA_032274725.1 Malacoctenus triangulatus
ACCCCTCTAAACATAGTTTTGAGGTATTATTTTATTAAAAATATAGCTTTTACTAAAAATCCTACATATAGCACCTTTAATTAAAACGGTCTGTTTGACGGTGTGTTAGAAGTATGCAACGAAATGTTTTTATTTATGACCTCGTGACTGACATGGATATATATATGATACTATATTATATACATTAAAACAATCCTCTGAGACATTTCTGGTGTCTCCTTATCATCACCCCTCTGGGACAAATAGTCTCACCCAGTCACCCCAGTGAGTAATTTCTGGTTCAGCCACTTGCACTCAGACAGCACAAAGCTCAGCCAAGCAGCTACACACTGAACTAACACAACACCGAAATGTCCTAGAAACCAATCAAAATTTTTTCAAGTTTTCGTAAACTTAACATAGTTAAGCGTAATCTTCCCAAATGTTTATTTCTTCATTTCATGTGATCTTAAAATATGAAATGCAGGGTGATTTTGGTAGAAAAAGAAATTTTATGGCTTTGCCACCTGTAGGAACGATGTCACAGAAATGTTCCTTTGAATTCAATGTTCATAATTCAAATTTTCCAGCTGAATAGTTAGGTTGGGGTTTTATTTCTTTGTTTATATTCGGCATTTAAATCAAACAACATCCTGCAAAAATTTAAAAGCGGAAAGCAAAATTAAAATCAGGGTCCATAAGTCGACAAACTGCTTTACGACTCAGTGACGAGTCGGCAATCAAAACAGATTATTGCAGCCCAAGTGCACACTAATAGTATGTTTTCATCTCCCATTGTAGTGTCACAGTTTACTGTGTGTCAATTTGAAATGCAGAGAGCTTCATTTGACATTACTTCATGACATTCCTGTGACCAACTGCAGTGAGGCACCACAACCTGCACCAAAACAGAGGCACATTTTTTCACAATTGTCACATCCTCACTTTTCCGAGGAATTGAAGAGTGGACTGATCAAAATGGTTAGGTTACATTGTTGTCTACTTCGCACTCGGTAAACCATTTGAAACATGGCCTCCTTAATTTGACTGATAATCTAATTGTTAAAATGAGCAAGCATATATTTTTTCTTTACTTTGCTCTAAGAACTAACCAGAATTATCAACTCGTGTATCAAGAAAAAAATTGCGTTATTCCACAATGTTGTAGGCTTGTTTTTTCACGTTGAAATGCAGACAATCTCCAAATGTACAATTATCCTTTTGTCATTTCATTTCATCATGTTGAAATACACCTCTTCCTTTTGTTCTCTCAAGACCGGACTCCTTAAACCAGCTGTGTGGTAACTCTTTTGGGCATTTTCTTTGAGGTTGACATTAGGCGAATCCTTAGATTACAGGAATGTTACTTTTAAAGCCTGTCACCTCCTGACTCGTTTATCTTCCTTCTCTCTCAGAAAATGTAATTTCGCCTATGGAATCATGTGTTCCATTGTAGCAGTGGCAAGATGCTTTGGGGTTACTTCGTCAAGCTGGGAGGGGACGTCTCCACTGACACTGACAATGACAAATAATGTTTGCGTAGAGATTGAAACTTGAATAGTAAAGAGGGGTGAAGTATGGGCTCACTCTAAATCTCTGTCCTTGGGACATTATCTCTCTTTCCTAAACGAACACCTTTGGAGGACACAGCTGCCTGACAACGTCCACGAACCAGTACAAATGTGCACGTGAAACAACATATGATATGAACTGCATACAGTAAAGTGTCACCAAAAGCGTCTCTGCTGACGGGATGGACAACGCCCAACGACTGCATTGCCAATACAACCTCAGAAAACTCTGAGGTCCGGATATAATGCAAGACAATAATAACAATACAGGCTCATCACTTGAAGCGACTAACTACAGTTAATTAGTAAGTTATTGACTGAGAATCAACCATTGAAACTGATAGATTTCATTGTAGAAAAACAGTTGAGCACTTAATTTGAGCTACATGGTGTATCAGGGTGAATGTGCGTTTCAAGCTAATCGTGTTACTTTCACTCAGGAGGTGTGAGAAGTGGCAGCTCTTCCTACAGGGATGCAAAAATACATTTGTTGTGCTGCTCTGGTCTGTTGACGAAAGGGCGTTGATCGTTTTTGAGGGCAGCTCGAAAGTCATCCAACCCAGACAAAAATAAACAAACCAAGTTTGGGATGAGCAGACCAGAGGGCAGTGTGGACGCGAGTCCGACGCCAGCCAAACAGGCTGTTGTGTTGCTCAACGACAAACACAGGAGCTGTGTGCCAAGCTTCGAGGCCGACATCACAAACACCTGGGCCTCGCATCGGATGCGACTGTGCTATCCAGTTCCTCCCACAAAACCCTGCTTTGATTGGTTGTCCCTGACCTTGGCCTTCTCCCGATGTTCCTCCTCAAACTGGATGATGCGGCCGGCCATCTCCATGGCTTTGGGGGACAGCAGGGAGATGGCAGGTGGTGATGCGGGGCTGGAAACCTTGCATGCAGCAGGATTGTCGTTCCTCGCCTCATCGTCGACAGCCTGCAGGGGATGAATATGGTCAAAGACAGGGAAGGATTCACAAGGAGATCCAGCACAGCCTGATTACTAACAGTACCCACTCAGCCATACTTGGCTTGGCTCTACTCTACACGGCTCCACTCTCCAGGACTCAGTGTGTTCTTTATTACAGCTGCAATCCACCTCAGTCTGTATGAGGCTGTTAAAAGCACTGTGACTCTCAACTTATGTACTCTTCTTTGATTGCGACACACACTGCAACTCTGGAGGACATAAGTGGAAGATGTTCTACACGCAGCTTCGTTTACCACCATGGTCAAGTCGTATTAAAAACCATGACAGTGTACCCGCCACTCAATAACTGGGGTGTTGGTTAAAATATCACTTTTTTACTGAATGACAAGGTAACAGAGCGGAGCAAGCAACAAAATAGTATCTGCTGACAGATACTGCACCTAATGGATACACTCTGATACAAGGTAGAACGAGAATGGTAATCAGTAGAGCGCCCACCTTCACCGAGACACTGGTGAACTTTCTTCAACCCTCTCTTAAAGGGCCATTTCCTCTTAAAACACACAGAAATTACATTTTTCATCCCTTTGGATCACCAGATGACTGGACCACCACTAAACTTTAAACAACTGTTCTTTGTACCACACCTCACCCATCCTGCAGCTTGCATCCAAACCTGTTGAAGACTTGAGGAGTAAGTACCGGGAAAAAAATGCCATAAGAGACCACAGCTAAGTGTGGTGCTGCCATAAACAGTCACGAAAAAAGCGCGATGTAAGAAAGGGGAGGATGTGTCCAATTCAGACACCATGAATGTATTGTAATTTGTAATGTAATGTAATTTGCTTTGCTCAATATAAAGTCTGAAACTCAGGATCCCAATTGGTCTTAACTTATTTTGTCTTTTCTGATCAGAACAACACTTGTAGTCGGGCTGACTTTTCTGTCGAAAGATGAGTCCGTGTTCAGGAAGGTGTTTACCCGCTCGCCCTCGTTCTTCAAAGAGGGTGCTGCAGAAACCCGGCAGCTGCTGTCAGGGAGGGACCCAGACGAGTACGCGGAGGCTGCGATCTCCTCCGAGGGGCCGGGGCTGGAGCTTCCCGAGCCTGAGCTCAGAAAGGAGGACTTCTGCAGAGGCTGCAAGCTCAGACGCTCCAATATGAGCCCGGAGTGCGGGGACAGGCCCAGGGCCTCGTTGCATCCTGCCAAGATATGCTGCGGGAACACAAGAGTGCTGCATTCAGGAAGACTTTCAACGCGGACTCAACATGATGCCCATCCACATAGTGTGGCATCAGTGAGTGAATTGTAAACCACTTGTTAAACTTCAGAAGAAAAGTAACACTTAAGTTTATACAAAAACAGACAAAGTGAGTCACCAGTTTCAGGATGTTCATTCAGGTTGTTCATTTTGTGGATCACAGACATGTCAAAAAACATTAGTCATTTAAAATGACTGATTCTAAATCTTTACAGCAGATGATTAGTCTGTTTTGTCTAAAATCTGGCCTGCAAATGGTCCGGACCACAAGCCAATCGAAAATGTGCGGTGGAAATCGATGTCAGTGGTCACGAGGTTCTAACCTGTAAAGCTGATCTGGCAACAGAGAAAAGACCAAAGAAAAATGCAGCCACACTGATAGAGTAGCGTTTGTCCTTTGTCAGTCAATGCCTTAAGGGCTGCAAACCATAACAAAGTACTCGTGGTGTATTGAAGTTTGTTTGTTTTTCCCATGGTTGCATATTTTTTCATGACTGGATTTTTTCCCCTCAGAATTGAGTTACTCCATAGTGTTTAACCTCTGTTTGGTGTAAAAAAAAAAAAAAAAATCCTTTTTGACCACCACAGTTTGTTTGTTCTTCAAGTATTTTGCAAGTGTGAGTTTTGGGAAAGCAAGGTTACAGGGTGATTCCATAACTCTTTTCCTTGATCTCTCTCAGTGTCAGAAGGCCAGAATGTTGCCACCTTGAGTGACTTGTTTTGTTGCATGTCTGTGAGCTGCCTTTTCAAACAAAACTGGCGTTCCCGCAACTTTTTGCCAGGAGTTGTACAAAGAGACACTGAAAACCACAATCTTACAATATATCCAAAAGCCTTACTTAGGTAAAAATGAGGATTTTTTTTTTTATTGGAAACCGACTATGGTGAAAGTCAGTTAGCCTTTTGAATATTAGAATATGTATTATGCATGTTAACTAGGACAGTGTTGTATAAACTCGGTCCAATTGGCCGATGGAGTGAAGTGAGCAGTTGTTACTTATGAAAGTGGAAACACTTTATATAGTGTACGAAACACGCCATGTGCGCATGTGTGCATCAATTCACTTTCAAGTGATCACTGTGAAAATTAGGAGGGCAGTAAAGGGCCACATTACAGACGACACTGATTGGACTGCTAAAATTCAGTGAGAAATTCTTGATATTTTTTCTGACCGAGCCTTTCCCGACTGCTGAAATCCTCGTCGGTTTACGGCAGGGATCAACGCAGTGCGTGTTAGCTTGTCCCCGAGTAACTGCCGACTTCAAACTCACCTCTCCTCTTTCCGACCAGAACGGGTCGAAGGTGATCTTCCCTTTAGGCGAATTTTTCAGGGCTTGTAACGTTTCCCAGCGAAGGTTTTCAGAAGGCATTGCGATGACTCCCGGACTTGGTCCCAGTCCGAATCCTCCACTAAATTTGATGTGTTCCATTGAATACAGTCCGACTGCAAACCTTGACTGGGGCAGGCCCCGAACTGTTCCGGAGGGGGCTTCACTTTTGTCTTCTTGTGGTAAAGTTAGAAGATCTGCACCTCTATCCAAACACAGTAATTAAAAAAGCATCCCCAGACCAGCTTAAAAGATTTTCCACCTAGGTAAGATGTGTAAAGAAGGTGTGGTGAAACCAGAGGAGGCCGAGTGAAGTGTGTTGTAACTTTAATCGAATCATAAAATGATCAAGCTGTCGTGAATTTCTCCAAATATATCCAATATCTTTAAAACATCCTTTTAAAATAAAGGAACCCAAATAAACCATTTAACACCGTTTTCTCACGAACACGGGTGAATCTTTCAGCAATGTCGCCTGAAATCTTGCTGCGTTTCTTCCATTGCGAATCCTCTCGGCCGAAAAGCGGAACGAGGCAATCAGGAGACGGATAGGCGGGAGCTGCGGACGTGACGACAGAGAAGCAACTGCACGTTTGAAAATAGTGGTGACGTGTGGAGCGGTGTCTGTGAATGCAGCAATAACTGTGAGTTTAAGAAAATTCACTCAAATTCAAGTGTAAATGAGGAGGAAAACATCGCTTACAGCCTCACTTAAATCGTCTTTGCATTTCTGCCAGTTGTGTTCGGAGTTAGGTTTTGGCATCATCTACTACGTCATGCCGTGTCTCGCTGGGGATTGGTCCGTGATGAGTGTAACTGGCAGAATTATTGTCCAATAATCAGCTGCGGCTGTTCAGCTCTCCCCAAACCCTGCCTGTGTTTTGGCTTTTTATCCGAAAAGAGTACTGCACAAGTCTGCAAACTTTTTAATCAATGTGTGTCTGGAGCCACAAAAGAAAGGCCTATTCAACATCAAAATGACAGTAACCAAAAAGTTGCATTTCTGAAATAAAACATATGTTCCAAAGCACATTTTTTTTTATCCCCATATTCAAACATGCAGTTAAACCAGCATTGTCAGCAGCAAAAGCAAACCAATGTTTTGGGTGTGGAATCATTTTTACTGTCCGACTGATGTTTCCTTGCTTAGGGCCAGTCACAAACTACACAATAATCACTTGATCACTCGCAGTGAAATGCACCGGGTGACTGGAAAGAAAAACCAAAAGTATCTAACTCCCATATTTGTAATGTGGAAACTGGACCATAAAAGTCAGTTTTGAAAGATTGTATGCTATGCACCACAGAATGAAAACATTTTGAAGCCAATTTTTTTTGTAAATTTTACAGGGAGCTACAACAAACTGGCTGAAGAGGCACATGTGTCGCCAGAAGCAGAGGTTGCAGACCCCTGGACCAGTAAAATATTCTTTTCAGTGAGGATATATGGGACTGTCTGTCTGGTGAGTCAAGTTCGCAGTTTTCAGCTCAGACGTTTAAAACTTCTCAGAACTCTCAGATCAACGAATAGTTCAGTAGCGTGCCATGAAAGCATTTTATTCAAAACATGCCATTCACATCTGATGAGCAGTTTCTGTACGTAGGATATGAGCTCTGGGAATGCATGGATTCCCGCCACATGGAAAAGACCAAGAATCAGCTTGCGAGAAAAGAGTCTCCAAACACGCTTCCATAGGAGGTTTTGAGGAAATGAACGTAGTTCTTCAGACTGCGGTTTGTTGAGTCCGACTGCTCCAGTCTGTCCTTCATGTTCTGCAGCTGGCTCCAAAGGTGGCGCTCCATCTGCACCAAGACAACACAGAGACAGGTGAGTGCTCGGGTCCTGACGGACAGGCTGTCACTCTGTCAAGCATACACTGGGGTAGGACTGACCTCCTCCTTGCTGCGCTGCAGCTGACTCATCTCCGTTTTCGCTTGGCTCAGCTGGCTCTGAAGGCTCAACGCTTTCGACTGGGATGCTCTCTCTTTGGCCAAAGCTCTCTGCAAACCTTCGTCTATCTGCGGGCCACAAGAGCATTCCATTAATTTAGGAATAAAGCAAAGTATTTAGGATGTAGGATTTATTTCTCAGAGCTCAGAGAAAAAATATACTCAATATCTCAAATTTATTCAAAGAGATTTGTCTAAAAGGTTTGTACGACAATAAAGTCACGCCTCTGAAAGTTCTGCATGTCATGACTGGGGGATTCCTCCCTCATCTACCCTCCTTCATGAGGCAGATGGAAGAACAGCACTCACACCTGTCTCTGTGCATCGTCCATAGTTTTGTGTAACTGTCTCGACTGGACACTGACATCGCGGGTCTTCTCCTCCAGCTGCTGCTGAAGACTGCGGACATTGGCTTCCTTCACCTGGACACCTTGAGACAGTTCTCTGTTTTCTACACTCGCTTTTTCCAGCTCCCTACAGCAAAGACACATATAATTCAAGCCCTCACAGGTTACATGGATCGACACACATACAGTATCAGCAGCCTCTCGATCACAGTCAGCGTTTACCTCTGTAGGTTTTGAAGTTTCTCTTTCAGGACTTTGTTCTCTCCATGCAGCAGCTTGTTCCTGTGCTGAAAGGTTTCCAGCTCAGCACCCTGCTTTTCCACCTTGAGATCAAATCGTTAAGGGAGAAGTGTTAACCACCACAGAGCATGGGCCGTTACTCTACAGCTCATGATCCTCCAGAGTGGCTTCCTCCTCAGGCTCCAAAGACAGTACTAAATGAATGAAGGATGCTTTCACACCAGCAGTACTGATTACGTTTTCAGAGATCAGTGGGATTTTTTTGTGAAACAAGTTAACTCGTGCAATTGTAGGTCTCTTGTAAGTCTCTCTGTGTGTAAACAAAAACCTTTGCTTTATTTACATTACCTCCCCAAAGGAAAGATGGTCATTTTAGTCATTGCATTTTAACAGAATTACCTCACATGTATGTCAAATCCAAACAGGAATGTTTTTCTGAACATCGTGGTAGTTTATCATTCAAAATGTTGCAGACCTGGTGGGAGCCATTGAGTATTTTATTGTTAATTCATCAAGTTTAGTTTGTTCTTCTTTCCAATGTATTGCTTTTGATATTCCCACTGTATTGATCTTTGGTTAAGTTTGAGTGTGTTTTGCAGGAACACCCTGTGTATCCACGGGGACATGAAGTCACCGTTTATGCACTTCTATAGCAAAAACAGCAAAATGAGTCAAGTCGAAAAATGAAAGTCATCATCCTCTAACCAGTACCAATGTGTATGAGGAACATCAGAAGGATCTGCACAGCGTTCACAAGAAAACCTTTGTGGATTCTGCAACAACCACAAATTCACATTCACTCACTCCATCTGGGGGGTATTTTCTGGCCACTTTCTGCACCTGACCCTGAGACTTGTGAAAGGAAGGACTGGTGGTCTACTACCTTGTGTCTGACTTCAGACAGGGCAGCGTGATTCTCCAGGTTCTTCCTCTGGTGGAGGTCAGCCTCCCGCTGGGCCTCCTGGAGCTGCTCCTCCATCCTTCGGAGCCTATCTGGCAGCGTTTCAAGCTCTCTGATCCGGCCCAGCAGCTTCATTCTCAGCTGCTCCTTCTCCTTCTCCAGGCTCACCTTCACCTCCTGTGTCTCCCTCTGTGCCCCCTCCAGCTTCAGGTGGTGCTCTTCTGCGTTCAGACGAGCTCGCTGGACCTGCACTCAAAGGTGGCGAGTGACAGATTTGAGTTTAACAACCTCCTACATCCTCGCATTATTATACCTTTAAAAGTATGAGGTGCAAGTTGTAGTCCTAAACTGTTGTTTCATTGTCATTTTGGTGCAGAGAAAAGACCGGAATTGAGACTTGGACTTGAGTGCAGCTTCCAGGATGTGATGTGCATGACAGTGACGGTACCTTCTTCTTATACTTCTCCACCAGGCTCTCACACTTCCTGATTGCTGATTTGAGCTGCTGAGCGTCCGAGTGAAACCCCTGCAGCCTCTCTTCAGAAGATGTCAGCTCACTCTGAGTGTATGTACAGGAGGCCCCAATCAACAAGAAATACAAAACAATAATGAGTGACACTCTCATAGAAGGGAAGCTTCCATTTTTTGCCTTGCCAGGAAATCATCTGTGTTGTATTATGCAATACAGTAATTTAAAATTTAATTTTCAATTGTTCTAATATATCACTGGAACACAGTGAAACACATCTTGAGCTATGAAAGAGAGATGTTCACCTAAAAATTAAGAAAGAAAGAAAGAAAGAAAGAAAGAGAGAAAGAAAGAAAGAAAGAAAGAAAGAAAGAAAGAAAGAAAGAAAGAAAGAAAGAAAGAAAGAAAGAAAGAAAAACTCAAAAATTGTAGGTTAAAACAAATCCAAATGTTTTAACCCTTTGATTGCAGGTTGATTATTTGAAAAAATGTAGCCATGTTTTCTTCATGACATGATCATTCCATGCTTCTTGCTGTCACAGGGACGTTTACACATGGCCTTCTTGGTGTGAAGCACGTGTTTAAGGTCTGATTGTTTTTTGTGATGCTATTAGCACTATGGTTTGCTGAGGGGAATCCCAGAGTACAACTTGGATTAATAGAAATGAAAGAAGCATGAAAAGCTTCTCGGGTGTGTGAGAGCACCTGGAGTCTTTGGCTGTCCAGCTTGATGGAGGTATATTCCGCACTGAGCTGATAAAGCTGAGCCCGGAGCTCCTCCCTCTCCGCTCGACTCTTCTGCTCCACTGAGTGATGCTGAGAGTTCAGCTCGGTCAGCTGACTGTGACAGAAGCAGCATTGTAAAGAGGACGTACTTTTGCACACCTTTAGAAAATTCTGACAAATGTGCTTCAGAAGTACCACTAGCATCAGGGCTAAAGACCACCTCTATTCATCCACTGAATAATGCAAGTGTAAAATCCATAGCTCCTATGTCAGATCTCTGCTTTCCAAAAATGATTTACTTTACAGAATTTTACTTTTATATGAGTCGTTAGACAGTAATCTCAACTAATCCTTTGTTTGATGCTCCTGCTGCAATCTCCTGTTCAGTTTTGGGTGTTACTGCTATGTTATGACCCCTCCTTTGACTGAAACACGAAGATAACAATACATATGAGCAGTAAACGTTTGTCACAAAATTTACACTGTCCTACAAACATCTTGCAGGCCAGATTAGACCCAGTTCTGCCCGATGATTTTTGACCAATTACCACTGGGCTGACCCCAGTTCACTACATTTGGCCCAACAAGCCACCCTTTAATGTGACGTAAAAAGGAGAAAATTAATAACATCATACAGAGGCCAGAACACAATATTGCAGGCTTATTCTATTCTGAAGGCTCTCAGTTGTTTAAGCCGACAACCCGCACATCATTGGATGAAGTGTCAGTAAAGTCTGATAGGCTGTGTGCGTCTAGAGAGTGAACACCCTGCAGCGAGAAAGTCCATTTTTTCCCCAATGTACTCGGCTAAGTGTGTGTCACTTTTACTTACAATTTGAGGGTAGCGATTTCTTCTTCTCGTTGTATTTTAGCAGCTGCCTCCCTGGAGTGGCGCAGACACCAGTCACTGGATGTGGACAGAGCCTGGGACAGCTGGGCTTCCTGACAGATAAAACACAGGCAAGTTTGTTGGATTCGGCGACGTCTGCATTCCTTTTTCGACTCTACAGAACTTGTTTTGAACTCCTGACAAATGTGAAGCGGTGGTGTGAAAAAATGAATTCTGTGGGCCAAAACCAGCCTGTGAGAAAGTCCATTCTGGTCCACGAGATCACTTTGCTTCATCACTTGCATCATGCCTGAGTGGCATTTAAAGCAGCAACAAAGTCTTATCAACCGCGCCCATGATTGGCTAGTTTTTCAGTGGTTTTCCATCTGTGACCGAACTTGGTTACTTCCCTCTCTCCCGCTGTTTTTGGGCACTCTCTTTTGCATTTGCTCTCAGGTTTCCAGTGCATGGAAATCTTATCCATGTAGCTGTTGTCCTTCCCAGGCACATGTTTGATTCACATGTTCTTCTTGGGTTGTTTCACTCTCGGTTTTGCGGGGCCAGAAAATTCTTCCTGAGTCTCGTTGTGAGGAAAAACCTTTTGACGGGCCAGATTCCATCATTAGCCAGCACCCAGAGGAGTAAAGCAACTCTGTTGGATCCTTTTTTAGTTTCCATGATTTGTGAGCACCTGATATAACTGTTGCTGGACACGCATCAACTTTGGAAACTTTAGACTGAGGCAGGTGCCCCACTGGAGTTTTTAAGATTGACTTGAAACAAGCATGCATGTTGTCTCTACACCGGCCCACTAATCTGGTGTTTGTTATTTTGCAGGCATTGAAGCTGAAAAATACTGACCTTCTCCCTGAGCTTTTCTGTGAGCTGCTTTGTGGACTCCTTGGCTTGCAGAGCCTGTTGGGTGAGCAGGGCCAGAGTGCTCTGCTCCTTTTCCCCTTCCTCCTCCCTCTGCTGCCTCAGAGTCCGCAGCTCCTCCTGCAATGCCTGAAGCTCCATCTGTCGCTGATCGAGGCCCTGCTGCATCCGCTATCACCCCCACCCCAGTACACACACAGGCAGAGGAAGGAACCTTTTTAAAAATAATAATAATAATAATAATAATAATAACATGGTTCATACAGAGATAGTGAAAGTAGGATATGAAATTCTGATTTAGATTCCAATGAAAACAATTCTTTCCACACCACTGAAGACACCCTCAGTGGCTCTCACCCACATCCAGGTGAAACTGTGTCAGTTTTCTAAATAATTCTTCAGCAACAGCCAAATCCCTCAATTTGTTACGTCACAGTGACCTCTCACTTGACCAGAATCAGTTTGGGACATTTTGAGAGTAAACATTTGAGATCTATCATCAGGGGTTTCTTCAGGTCGTTTGTATTCATGAAGATGGATAGATGGACAGACATGTTTGCAGGTGATTCAAAGAAAATTGCTGGAGTTACTGCACTTGGTTTTCTATCCATCTGTTGTCTATATTGTTTATTCCAATTATGGGATTTAAGAACTTGGAAATAAAAAAATGTTGAAAAAAGTTGTATGCCAGCTTATTTCTTTTTATTTCGAACAAGGCTTTCAGTGTAAATTTTGTACTGTAGGAAAGCTGGTTAATTTCATTTGTAACTCTGACATATATGTAAGGAACATGCATTTGTGGGATGAGCAGCAGAGCTGAGTATGTGGGTTGCACCTGTGACGACCTCATAGCTACCCTCTAATTGACTCTGAGGTCGTTCCTGCTTTCTGTTCCAGAGTGGCTGCAGGTAGAGGGTCACCAGAGATGCAGCCCACCTGCATTAAAGATGGCCGCCACACCCTGCTGATACTCGTCTTCCCCTACCACCCAGCAACAGGCATAGGGACATGTAAGACCTGACACCACAGTGCTCTTGCTTTGGCTCACTTGTAACAAGGCTGACAGTTTCAAACAATTACAAAAATTGCCAAATCTTCTGAGTGTACAGACCTGAATCTGAGCTGTTAGATGAGCCTTCTCGTCCTCCACTTGGCTCAGCTGAGACTCGAGGTGGTTGCGGGTACACTCAAGGATTTTTGACAGCTCCTCAGCAGTCTTCACATTGTCCTGTCATGTTGGACAATAATAGAAAATTAAAGTTTGAACCTCACAGCTGCTTCCAAGCACGTGAGAAAGATCAGCATCATCAGGACAAACTAAAAACGAAGGAGTATCTTTCTAACAGCAAAGTCCCAACCTTTTCAAAGTCCAAACGTTCAGCAAGCTCAGAGGCCTCTTTCTCCTTGTTGGTGAGTTTAGTCATCAAAAGCTACAAGAGAAGACGAAAAAAGTCCCCTCAAATAGCTGGTAGCTGGCTTTAGAGCTGAATCGGAGATGCTTCATGTGAGATTATGTGATAACTCCTCACAATCTTCTCCACCTCGCTGTCGGCCAGTGCCCTCTTCATCGCTTCCATCTCTTCTGACAACAGCAATGACTTTCTCTGTGGATACAGCAAGACCAGTCAGGACCTTACAACAGTGCTGACAAAGGGGAATGCTGAGCTTTCTGCTTCCACTACCTCCCGCTCACTGCACTCTCTGAGCAGCTCTCTCAGGCTGTGATTGGTGTTGTCGAACATTGCGATCTTCTCCAGCAACAACTCCTGCTGCTGCCCCAGTGACTGTGACAGCTGCCTGGTCTGGAAAATGCACAATGAAATACACAAGGCTGTCCGGTGCAAAAAAAAAGCATAGTTTTGACACCACCACCTGGAGCAAACTTTACCTTTGCAAAGCTGTCAACAGTTCCCTTTAAGGCTGTCAGCTGGTTGCATACTGCTATGCAATCGATTTCTACTTCTACGAGTGCCCTCAGGAGCACGTCTGCCTCTGTGTGTTTACCTGGAGAATTCGGTCTGTAAACAGAAAAAGGGAAAGTGTTGCCGAGTTAGAGCCGACAGACACCTCATCATGATCTAACAGCACATACCGCAATTATATTTGAATTTGAATCAATTTATTGTCATTGGACCAGCGCACTGGAACAACGAAATGACATTTTGACCTGTCCAAGATTAAAACATATACAAACAGAAACATGACATACAAGACAGGAGGATGTTCAGCAGCCATGTCAGGCTTCTGTCTGGAGTTCATCCAGGGCAAAGTTGCAGAGGGGCAGCTCCAACGCCACCCTCGGGGAGCCAGATTAGGATAAAGGAGAATGCTTTCATTTCCAGGCGAGAAGTGTTTTTGTCTGCCTAAAAGTCCTCAGCAGGTCCCACGATGGCGGTTCCAATCCATCCCAATCTTTGTGTCAGTTACCCCAAATCCGAATCGCCAACTTCTCCACGGTGGTACCCATCTTGACAATGCTGTCTGACATCGTCTCCAGTTTGCCCATCAGGGCCTCCTGTCTTCAAGCCATCTCACACACAGTCTGAGTGTTGACGGTTCGGAGCAAGGGCTTCGGACGGCAGCCTGCCGACAGCTGCCTCCGGCTATTGATTTTGCCGGTGAACCAGGAATCCACCAGCTCCAATCAGCAGAAAAACCCAATCACCATAAATCCCAATATGTACAGGTCCTCAACGTCTTCCACGGAGAGAACAGAAAGGCATAAAACCCTCTATTCTTTCCAGGAATCCATTAAGTAACCCACAGGGTGGGTCCCAGCCGGACAAGATGCAGCCCCCGCACCTTGTCTCTGGGTAGAAAAAATCTTGTCAATAGCGTTGAGAGACCAGCCGATCAGATCCATGATGTTTCAGGATTCAGGAGGAAAAGTACAGAGAGAGGCTCTGAGACGAGAGAAGATGAAGATAGCAGGCAGGCAAAAAGGACGGGGAAGGGAGCAGAGAGAAGCACGTCTGCACTCGTCGAGAGCCGGTTGGCACGTTTCATGCAGGTTGGTAAAATTCAAAGTGACACACAGAAGTCTGGCATATCTGTTATAGGACAAAACAAAGAAGTAAGAAGGTGCTCCCCTCAGTCTCAGCACTGTGGAGTATGAAGTGTCCCTGTTGCCCACTATGCAATGTTCTTGCGAAGATTTGCAAGGGTTTTGTGGGCAGGTTGGTCCTAAAATGAGGGTGGTCATTAAAAATGGTTGAACACTGCCCTCTTTAAGGAGCACACCTGAAGCACATGAATGAGGGTGTTATCAGGCTTTGTGGAGCTTGATGAGAACTTACCACTTTGAACCAGATTTGCTGAAACAGGGAGACACGCAAAACAGACGTGTACACATATCACCTGTGTGTCTTTCCACAATAATTGCCATGAAGTATTGAAGTTAAAACATCATGTTGAAAGAAAATAAGCCAATTGAATTTTAATATTTCTGGGAGAATAACATGATAGAATTTTCTCTGCTGAAAATAGTTGACGACTTTTGGACTGCAGCAGCCACTCTTACTTCTTCAACTGCCGAAAGCTCTCTTGCTCACTGAGAAGGACACTGAGGATATTGGATCCTGCAGCCAGCTCTTTCTCTTGCTTCTCTGCATCGCGCTGGTGTGTGACGACGCATTCCGAGTGACGCTGAGACACAAAGAAACACAACAAATGAGACAGGAAAATCATTCAGAAGAGTGGTTAATATATTTTGACAATTCACCAGGATTGAATCCACAGTAGTTTTGAAATATTCCAATGATGTGGAAGTGATTGTTTTGTTCCACATAAAATATCACGCAGACTTAAAAAAATTGCTATGTGCAGCTTGGTATCAAATGATCCATCGCCTGATGCCTGTATGTGGCACCTTAATTATGGTCTGGGAGGGCACAAAAGAACCCAACGAATAGTAATGAGATCACTGTTTGGATCTTGGCATTTGCGATAAATGTAATTTCAGTGCAATTCCAAATTGCAGCAGCTGCTTAACTGAGACCCAAAAAAATATATGAATCTTGTGTTTCTTGAAGATATTAGCTGTTGATCTGAGCAGTCAGCACCTCTGCCTCCAAGTAGAAGGCAGTCCTGAGCACACAGGTTGTCCTGCTGCTGCTTTTTTCTTGGCTGAGACGCAAGTTCAGTACTTGACTAAAGCTTGACGGAAAACTTTGATATCCAAATTTTGAAAATCACTTAAAACTGGGCTCTAAGCCATACTTTCACAGCAAAGTTAGGGCCATTTTTTTTCCAGAAATGATAGAGGAATAGATTTCTTTACCCTCAGTCCGCCAATAATATTTCAATTTATTTTTAAAAGAAAAATTGGAAGAGGTGTCGTAATACTTATCACTTAGCTCAAAACTCAATTTTGGGCTTTTTTTTTTTTTCTCTAAAGTTTTTTTTTTCAATGTATGAGCAATTGGACATGAGAAATGATGAATGGTCTCAGTAGACTCGTCATTACCAAATAACAAAGCATGAAGCTGTCGTCAGTGTGTTAGCTGTCACACAATGCCAAATGTAAACTCCTCTTTTACATCCTTAACAGTTCTTCCCTATAAAGTTTTTTTCTACTTTTTCCAGTGGTGTTTGGATGTTCTGTGTGACCTGATTCCGCTCTCATTGCAAACTGGTTTAGGGTGAAGGAATCACAGTAATAATAAAGCACCTGACGCTTGTACAATCCCTCATCTCTTCTGCAAGAAAGTTTTCCAGGAGGTATCCAGGGTGTCTGGACCGTCAGCTTCCCATCTTTTGTCCCATTCTTCAAAAAAAAAAAAAAAAATCAAAGATGAAATGAAGCCAAACGTGAAACAGGGTGAGCTGCAACACAAGCTCCTGTAAAGGTCTGCTGTCGGCTGGAAACATTTGGGTTGGAGATCCAAAAAGATCACAATGAGACAAGAGATCAACATCCCAGCTTTTGTTTCCAGGACTGGAAGACTGTCAGTGTCTCAATTTGCTTGTTTCTAACCCATGCAAAGCTCTCTAGTTTTGTTCGTTTCCTCCTCCTAACTCTAAATGAACAGTCTGCACATACAATTTCACACCTGAGCATCGACAAGCTGCACTATGTATTGATGATGTGACCAGTGAGTCACAAATTCCAATACTTTTGGAGGAAAGTACACTAATCAGGCACTTTATCACCACTGACAGGTGAAGTGAATAACTAATATTATCATGGCCTAACAATCGCCAGACCGAATAACGCAGGTGAGCTGAAGACAACTATCAGAGCAACCAAGGGTTTAGTTTTACTTCTGCAGTGCCATGACCTTGTTACCGACCTGCCAAACTGCACTGATGCAGTAAATCATACGGGGAACTTGGTCTACCTTTAATTTGACCAACATTTTCACATTAAAATGCCTAATCATTCAAGTCATGGCATATTCAAATTTTCTAAGTGGGTTTAGAGGTATGTTTTTTTTATTTGCTAAAAGCAAATAATCACACAGATTAAGCAAAAATAAATTCCACCCCAAATACAACCCACTGTGTTAGAAGATTTCACAAGTCCCGTTTTTAATTGTAAAACAACTTTTGATTTTATTCTAGTATTTTGTTAATTTTTATGGTGCACCTGTGAGGATGAACCACACAAAAGCTCGAGACCAGCCATGTTCCATAGTTTTTCATCTCTTTGTTAACACCTTCCCTTACATGCACTACAGGCTATGCCAATATTTTTACAGCGAGCACTTTAGGAGGGATTGCCGTGCAGTGACGCGCCATCGAAATACCATCTAAACCCTTGACCGTGCTTGCATTTAGAGTGCTGAGATGTGTAAGCTCCAAAACGTTACCTGATGAATTTGTCCGTGCTTCTTTCTCGTATGGACGTGTACCGATGTGGTGTCCGGTATGTGGACGTGAACTGGTGCTCCTAAATGTCGGGTTTTCATTCTTTCAAAACGTTCCGACAACATTCAGACCGAGTAAGGCCATAAGAGAAACTTGGTCGTTAAAAGTAAAATGGAGCTAAAAGTCATTATTGTCGTGCTGACGAAGACAAAAATCTCGACTTTTGTTTGTAGCAACTACGGCTGTACGGATGAAGCATCCACGTCCCTGATTGGGTCATTTGGAGCATGATGTCTTGTGATTGGTGGAGACCAGTCTCCTGTAAGCGTTGCTCATGGTAACCCCTGAAGTAATGTGTAAAGTTTGTGTTGCGTTCGTGTACATAGGAAAAACACGAACAGAGCAATTTCCTCTTATGACTCACATCAAGGTGACCTTGACCTCTTTTATATGCCACAAGGCCAGTTATAAAAGCAAATGTTTGCTACTGGGCTATCCGCTAGCAGAGTTTGATTTTAAAAAAATATCAATGTGTAAAACATGTAGAATGCACACTCAGCTCATTTGGGCAGTGTTCACATCATATGTACTCAACCAATGCACTGACTTTAGCTTAGTTTGAAGAACCGAAGGTAATAAATTCAAACACAGCATCACAAATCATGAAAGTAGTGATAATAATGCCCATGTTTTCGACAATCAAGAAGGCGATGTTTCTATTGTATCGGTTTGTTGGACAGCGACAATAAATACAAAGTAATCACAGATTTCTCCGATTTTTTTTTCTCTAAGAGAGACCATCCAGCATCATGAAGTGCTTTTTTGTGTGTTCTTTGATTTTGAGTGAGCTTTTGATGTCTCACTCTTTTGAATAGGAATGAGGAATCTCAATCTGAATTACCTTGAAATACCAAATTTGAGCTTGTTCACCAGGCTTCTCTCAGAGGTTAGAAATCAACCAAACATAATAACCAACCAGTCAAACTTTTTTCTGATGAGAATTGCAAGTAGATGACTATATATTTTACATCTTAATAAAAAAAAAAAAGCTTTCCCATTTAAGCAAAAACTCGCTCTGCTTCAACTCCTGTTGGCTCTGTTGCGAGCCTATAGTGGGGCAACCAACCCAAAGCGTGTGTTCAGTGGGAGGCTGCGTCAGGCTCACTTTAGGACGGAGAGGTTCAGAAAATCATTTCTGTCAGCAGCATCACCTTGAAGAACAAGACTGACTGATGATTTTTGTTGTACTGTTAGTTTACATTTATTTATTTTTGTTAATTTGCACATGCTATATTATTCAGAAAAAAGAGAGAGAGACAGATAGAGACTATTATAAAATGGAATTTCCCTTCTTGAATAAAAGTTATTTTCATTTTCATTTTTTCATTGTACATTCATCTGCCTCTGGAGCGAGTATCATTCAAGCACTGAGGACAGCTCACCACACACTGTCTAAAAGGCAGAGAGGAGCAGCTTTGCAAAATAACTTCAATCCTGCTGGTCATATTATCACCCACCAGGGATCTTCAGGGACGAGTGGGGGCATCATGGACAACATAATGGCCCGACACATTTGTTTCTACAAAATAACAGGCATTTCCTGGGTCTACAAATGTGTATTATCATGTTTTGCTATCAAACGAAGGAAATAATTATAATTCTCTATTGCCAGTCCTCTCTTCATTATATTTTCTTTCTGTAATCCAATAAAACACAATATTTAACATACTGGCAATAATAACATGACACAGAGTTATTTTTGTAAACAATGTCTTTGACATAATAACAAAACCCAATGACAAAGTTTAAAACAGAACAATGAAATAAATAAAATGAATGCAGGTCGCCAGGATCCCACTGGCCATCATGCTCTCTTGAGGCGTAGCAGGTGATGGGGGGGGTAGGGGGGGTTTAAAAGAAGCTCCTCCTGGCCAACACAATCTCGGCCCTCAGTCTCCTCAAACCTTCTTTGTTGTGGATTTTGATGAAAATCTGAAAAATAGTAACATGATCCAATCATACATTGCCTTGTGATGCTGTAAAGGGAACACTCTTTTGTTTATTTGCTTTACCTCTGGGAGCATCACATCAAGGACAAAATCCAGCAATGTGATCTCCCCTTTCTTTATTTTTTCTCCTATTCCTGTGACCTCATCCATCACCCTCAGGAGCTCAAAGAGCTATTGAAAAGAAAAATACAGTTAACAAATTCAGCCTTTTCAATGCTATTTATGTGCACACATATGACTTTTAGCATTTTCATTTACCTGCTGGTCACCAAGATTCAGCGCCCTGAGCTTTAC
>JAUESE010059071.1:0-19501 GCA_032274725.1 Malacoctenus triangulatus
GTGTGTGTGTGTGTGTGTGTGTGTGTGTGTGTGTGTGTGTGTGTGTGTGTGTGTGTGTGTGTGTGTGTGTGTTGTACTTCCCCTCCTATAATATTTATGCTTTTGACATCTGAAGGCAGTAAAACAAGCACAATACACACACTGGTATGCACGTGCTTCCACCAACACAATTCACCACAGACTTCATTATGTGATGGACCAACTCTCACCTAAATTAGCTGTAAAAGCGAAAGGCTGCAAAACCGTGTACGCATGCACACACTCTGTGCTTATCTCTGCAGACGAGACATGCAGAGAGAGAGAAAGTAGATTCTCAAAAATTAACTGGAAGAGAGTACTATCACCAATATAAAACAATGAAAAATCTTGCAGTGTCAAGTAAAGTAGAGCAGAGTCGGTGCTCGTTGTAAATAGCCCCATTGGTAGCCAGATGATGCTGCAGTAAATACTGAAGCAGAACTGAAATCCAGAACCACATAAGTGTCAAGAGTAATCAAGACTTAAAGCTTCTAGTAACCAGAGTGTGGCGCGGTTAAGGAGTCATTGCAGCAGGGGAGAATTGACCACAGGTCGAGTCTCTGGTCTTTGTAAGGAAGCAACACGGTTAGCTTGATTTGATTCTTTATTTCACTCCAGCATCAGATGTAATTTACTGGCCTTGATGGGAAATCTGTCTCAGGTTCAAGCGGTTTACAACACACAGCTGCCTGATCCAGGCTGGTGACACAGAGCAGACATGACACAATACACAAATATGTCACTGTGTCTGCACTTTGCCTGCCTGGCAAAATAGTTGTCAGACAATAGCAGACACAACACACAAAACATTTTAAAGGACAGTCGTATTGTAAATTTCATGTTCAAGTCCTACAGGAAAAAAAATGGGATGCATGGATTTGTACTTGTTGAGTTAGGAAACCACAACATGCACAACCCCCCCCCAATCACTCCACTCATCCATCCATCCTTTATAAATATATACTGGACATACGTGATTACTTGATCTTAAGGCACCAAGACATACGTGCTCTCACCTGCAAACAGTTTAGAGTCACAAACTAACTTAATATGCAAAGCACAATCTTCAATTTCACAATGTCAACACAAATGAGATTGCGCAGCACAATGAACACACATGACAGAGGCTTTGTGTGTACATGTGGTTTGGTGTTGGATGTTGCATTTCCGTTTTCACCATGTGGTCATCTTGAAAGTTTGGCTGCACAGTGAGGTTAGCACACTGTGCTAACACACCTAATCTAATGATGCTTTGAGGCTCTGCACAATGTCAGCATGGTTTCAGTGCACTGAGTGGAGTCTGTGTCCAAGTCAGGGAGACTCCAGCTTTGTGTATGCTAAGTACCGGTAATAGCAGAAAACACACATGCACAACCTCACTATACATCGTGATGACAGGCCCATGGGGTTGTCCTGTTAATGTAAACAGTGAGGAAAATGTCTTAAACCAAAATGAAGTCAGGGATTTGTCTTTGGCAACAGATGTATGTTCGCAGAATTAAACGCAAAGCTGCTGTGAAAATGTTGAAGATTACATTTTCTTCTTATATTTTGTAGAGCTGAGATCTCCTCTTGGCGCTAATGACGTCCATACTTTCATTTTGTAGATTATAGATC
This sequence comes from Malacoctenus triangulatus, assembly GCA_032274725.1. Lineage (NCBI taxonomy): Eukaryota > Metazoa > Chordata > Actinopteri > Blenniiformes > Labrisomidae > Malacoctenus > Malacoctenus triangulatus. The sequence continues at coordinate 1,636 of JAUESE010059071.1, forward strand.
TATTGTGTATTTACATCACTGATTGTAGGAGGTGTCCTGGGGCATGAAATAAAGAGTCGCCTGGTTTGTTTACACTTGTTTTTTTTTCTGCGAGTGCTGCTCCTGTCAAACAAATAAACACATAAATAAAATGAAACGAGAAGCGAAGTGAGGCAGTTACTGTTTGTGATTGTTGGTGAAAGTCACTACAGATTAACCTCTGAAATAGATTTCCTCCAGTGAGGCTGATAAGATCCAGCTTGTCTGCTGCTCTGCTGTTCGCACGTGTCCTGCTGAGGCAGATCTGTGTGTGTGTGTGTGTGTGTGTGTGTGTGTGTGTGTGTGTGTGTGTGTGTGTGTCCCAAAACAACAAGCTCCAGACCTTACAGCAACACAGCCGAGCTCTCTATCAGCAGACTTTCTTTTCACGAGGGCACCGCTTGTGTCTGGCCATGTGTGAAGTCTTCTTTTGACTGGTTGCATGTTCTCTTTGTATTTTTGAAGGTTTTTTCCAGGCATACTGGGTGCCTGTAAAACAAGAATACTGCTATTTGATTTCATACTAGGGTCATAAATTCACATCTGTCAGTGGAGGACAGCTTGCAGTTGTCACATCCCTGCTTAAACTCTGGATTCCAGACATGTGCTTGCACATTATTCCAATTCACATAAACCAATGTGCCGACAGGAAACTGTCACCTTCTCACTGCAGGGATATTTTTAATGTAGATACACACAGACTCACAGATGGAATGTTGTGGCTGAGGGGAGCTACTGTGGTTCCAGTCATTTGTACAGTAAAGACTGTAAAGTTCGAATCTGTTGGCGCTTCAGAATAATTTACTGTATAGTAATGATTTGTCTTTCTTCGACTTTCTTCCTCCCTGAAGTGACTCTGCTGCTGCTCTTCAATTCCACTAAATGCTTTCAGTGGGGAAAAAAGGGAAAGGAGTTGATTCATTATGTCAGTAATTCTGTTGGTGGAATACAAAAGGGCAGAATTACTGCAGACCCTTGTCTCTCTGCCAGCTGCTCTCTGGTCTCCTCCTTGTCTTCTCGGCATCCCGGTTCGTCCATCCATCGTCTCTCACAGTGAGTTTACATGAGGTCACCGAGGCAACATGGAATGTGAACAATCCGAGAAAATCTCTTGTCTGCAGCTGCAACGCTAGGTCACCCTTTAGAAAGAGATCACAATCTCAATGGGTAATCTAATCAAATGGAGGTTTGATTAAACTTCCTCCAGCTCCTATAAAAAGAACCTCTGGGACGTAATCTCTCCAGTGCATCTTGGGTTGCCACAATTCCCTGTTGAGTATGGGAACTTGGCACAATTAGGTAGGGAATGTCAAAATCTTCCACTTTTGTTTGGTTCGGTTTTCCACTCCTCTTGAGGCCAATCAAACTGCCTGGACATATTGAAGTTACAACAGCTGCTCATTTGGAGGTGGCATTGCCTGAAACAAGTATTAAAGGGAGAGAAAACGTCTTTTCAATCAGCTAATATGTTGCTGTGGCTACACAGATGCCGAACAATGCATTGCTTCCCTTTGCTTCCTTTATCTGGTTCACTCTAGTCTGTCTGCTTTTCACACTTTAAAAAAACACTTTGGGCCACTTTGTGCCTTGGGCAGGGTTTTTATGCCCCTCCTACAAGCAAACAGCTGGATTGTTTTTAGGTCTGTGCCATACCAACCAAAAGTGTGGAGCACGCACAAGCACCTGTGGCAGCACCCCCCTCACTCGGAAGAAAAAGCTCAAGACCAGGGATGTCAAACTGAAATTCTGGAACGTTGGTTTCCTCAGACTTTTAAATGTCTCGCTGTTCCAAAACACATGGTTCAAACTAGTGTGTCATCATTAAGCTATGCAGAAGCCTGATAACAACCCATCCACAGGTGTGTTGGAGCAGGAAGACATCTAAAAGTCAAAGGAAGCGGGCATTTAGTTTGACATAAAGTTCGACACACATGCTCCAGGGCGGTTGCCTTTATTGCATTGGCCAAAAGCCAAACCTGACTAAACAGCTCTGGTGTGACTGTGTCCTTCAGGTCTGTGAGGCACCCTCCCGGACTGATATATCCTAGTGTCTTTTGCCTTTTAATCCATTTTCAAGTCCAATATTCTGTTCATCCATTCCATCTTCTGCTCCACTCTCTTACACTTGTCCTTTCATTCCCACCGAATCCTCCAACCTTCCTCCCTTCAGTTTTCCCAACTGACTCCACCTCTGCCCTTCTCTCCCCAGCCTTCTCCCATCGCCTCCCTCGCCTCCCTCCTCTGATATAAATCAGTCTATCACTAATCCGTTGGTGATGGATTAAGGCTTGGTTTCACACTGCCTGGAGGTGTCCAACATCATAAGTGTTGTGTGTGTGTATGTGTGCATGTGTGTCTGTGGAGGAGAAATGGAGATGGCAAGCAACTGCTGGGAATTGGGGAATTAGATAATATGAAAACAGACTCATACATTTACATAGAATGTGTCTCTTATGAATAGATATTCATACCAGATAATGTAATGTGCTAATATCCAGAGTTGATGTAATTGAATGTATCTCGGTAAGGAAAGGAGACCGTGATAAGAGTAATGACTATACATGTCAAGACTTTAACGTATAGCCGTGAAATTGTTTATCTCCTGCGTTGCATTTGGTGAAAGCTGGAAATAATTGAGCCAATTAAAGTATGATGAAAGTCACTTTCACTATCTGAAAGTGTTGCTTGAATCAGCTGCTTTCCACACTTGAATGCGAATTAATGTGACAGGAATGCAACAATAAAACAAAGTGGAAATGGTTGAAATAATGTAGTGAAGAGGAGTAGAAAGAATCAATGGCTTATTTGATCCAGTCCACTTTTGACTGAGCAGTTAATCTTTTACCAAATGGATGAATGTTAGCTCACGGAGGATGAGGACAGTAAACACAGGAAGTCTGATGGGGCTTTGAGGCTGAGTCTGAACGTCATAGTCACCAGTAGGTGTCAGTTGGAGAATCCCTGCAGATTGGATGTTATGGGGCTGGATATCATCCTGAGCAGAGATCATTAAAGTCAATCTCGTTCAGGCTGAATCACACAGACAGCAAGAAGATATGTGGGACCTCAAAGACGTCTTATTGTCCCAAGTTTTACCTGACAACTGTGTCCAACCTCACAGTGTCCTTATTTCATCAAACATGTTACATCGATTCAGTTCATAAGAAAGCTTATCGTTGTTTTGCTGCTTGACACCAGCATCAAAAAAGGTCATTTTCGATCTCTGACTGGCTGTGTGGTCTTATTTAACCCATCTTATTCAACCGCTTCCTATCAGTCTGCATTTTTTTTGCTGCTTCTGCTTTGCTCCTGATAACATTTACTCCCATATTTTACTGGTCCCAAAACTCTCAATTCCTCTCACACTAGTGAGGAGCAGCTGGAAGCTCCTGCTAATCATTCTGAAAATGGCCCAAAAGGGACAGAAACTGCTGCTTTTTATGAGTCTTTGACAAAACACAAAAACAAATTTTTTGCACAGGTTGGAAACCACACCAAGAGCTTTTTCTTCCCTTTATTTACCCTCCACACGTGGAACATGACAGATGTGCAAATTGAAGATGAGCTCACATGCGAGGTATGCAGCCCACCTGCGTCTCCTGGAAGCAGGAAACCACAAAACAATTTCAAAAATGCTGTTTTAATAGCGAAATATCCTCTGTGCTGCTTAATATCATCCCACCTCCCCCTATCCTCTCCTTTTTTCTCTGTCTCCTCTCATATCTCTTCTTCCAGAGTATTTCAGCCACACAGGCTTCAGTGCACACCAGAAAATGGCTTTTGTGTATGTACGATGAGAATGTGAGTGTTTTTGTTTCTTGATGGATGGGTGAATGGATGAATACATGATCTGCAGAGTGGGTGGGTTTTTCATTCTCTGTTCCTTCTGCCTCTATGATGTAACTTTTTCTCGGTGCGATTGAGTGGAAATCCATATATTACTGATGGATTACTGATGAGGAAATGACTGTACATTCTAATCATGCAGTTAACTTCATCCACAGACCATCGACTCGATGGCGGTGAGGCTTTCAACATACAGAAAGAGAAACCTCAATTGTGTTCAGTGAGAATAATACCTTACTGAGTGATTACTGGCAGGCTGCTGTTTGGGCTGCAGGCCTCTAACATGCCAGTAACTGAGTATTACAACTTTTAAAACCACTGTAGTCATGAACTTTCATTTATGCTCATTTTATGGGACTCATTACTTCTGTCTTTGGCTTACAATTAGATGTTGATATTAATTTATGTTCAGCTGTAATATTACATACCATGTCTTAAGTTAAAGTTGTTTATGATGAAAAGTCTCAAAGTGGAATCAATTTCGTCTAAAAGTTTGGATTCTATGTTTGCTCTGCTGTTGCCATGGAGCTTTTCAGGAGATAATTAGCGTCATTACATGCAAGTTTAGGAATAATTCTGGTGTCTAATTTTAAGTGTTTTATTTCCTGCAAATGAAGAAATTTCATCCTGGGATCATTTTATCTTTAGTGTGTGACAAATAATTTGATTGATGAGTTGTAGTAATGACATTGAGAGTTGAAATGAAACAAAAACAAACAATATTTGGATTGTTGTTGATAAAAGACTGTCATTATTGAGGGAATATGAAAATTTGCAACTGGGTGTGATTAAGGTCCTGGTAGGATTACGTGAATAGAAATGTCACATACGCGCGCGTGTGTGTGTGTGTGTGAGGGGGGCCGACTGGAGATAAAAACAAGCAGAACTGCCTTGGAGTTTCATAAAAATGAGCTGTACACACGTTTGAGTGGCGCTATGCAGCTATAGCAGGATGGACTCGAAATCTGTTATAGGAAAAATTAAATATCCACAACCTTGATGGACCAAAGATGAAAGAAGTGTCTGAAAGGACTCCAGAGAGAGAAGAAGATGGACATCTGATTTTGTTCCCCCGACACTGAGAGATGCTGACAAAAATATCGAGAGGAAATGAAAGAAAAAGTGACTTTTTCACACTTCTCTCCCTCTCAGCGTCTGTTCTCCCACAGTCTGAGGCTATTTCTGTGCAGCGCTGCAAAAATCTGCAAGTTTCTCTCCGGCAGAGGACAAACTGACCATTACAGACCATCTGCATGGAGACGGTGACTCAGTGGTCCTTGTTCCGGTCTGTCTTGCATAGTACATTTCCTGCTGTCCTGAAATAAGTCAATTGTCATATTTTGGGTCAGTGTTTCCAAAAAAAAAATCTCCATATGTAAATATATGGCTTGGATTTATTGTGGCACTGTTATTTGGGCTGTGGACTGAAAATGTTGGAGCACAGATGTACGTGGAGGGTCGATACTGTTAGCCAATTCCACCAGACCCGATCCTCCCTTCAGCCATTTATAAAGAAAAGTACTTCATTAGCGCTCAACTTGCAGTCATTGGCTTTGTCCTCCAACTCGTATCAATTTGCCTGTGGAAAAATCCAGGATCCATTGAAAAATTACAAATCTGCAATGTGGTCACATGAAAATCTGGATGGATGTGGTGACTACAAATCCATGATGGCCTTTATTATTGATATAAAAATGTACTGACTTTTCCATCTATCTCTGGGTATGGGTGCCTCAGAGGGGCGAAGACAAGCTACTCAGTTTCAACATCTCTCATTTCATATGTGTAATACAACCTCCTAACTATTATTTCAAGGATTTTTATCCTTGGATTCAAGGTTTTCTATCTGACTACACATTCTAATCCAACTCTAAATTTACCTTCAGCCACCAATTTTTTATTTTAATGTAGTGGCTTATCAATTTTTTTGACACTGAATTTGGTGTCGTCAATATGACTGCAATCTTGTGGTCATGTATTACAGACAAAAATCTAGACAAGGATTTCTCCAACTAAATTTGACATTTTTTGATTTTTTGAATTCCTTGGTTGTCTCACTTCTTCAAAAACCAATCATTCTTTCATAAATCAAATGTTCAGTCTGAGCTTCTTTTATAGCACGTCCAGTCCTCTGTTGCACAAAAGCAATGACACACTTGTCAAGTTGAAGTGTTTCTTTACTTGTTTTACCCAAAAAATGCTCACTAAACTTCGAAGTTGCAGTTTGTTTCTTCTTTCATTGACTTAACATGTTCAAATTGTTCACTGTGTTCATGCATTCATCTCAATTACAGTAAATGTTAAATATCCTTGAACCAAGATGACAAAATGTTGATGAAATATACCAATGAATCAGCCCGATGGGAGATGTTTGAGTCGTCAGAGGGATCGAAAGCCAGATGCCTGAAAATGGCTCCTGTGAACAATAAACCAGGAGAGGTCTCGCCATCCATCACCAGCAGTGGCATTTTATCCAAAAAGAGAGCCAGAAGAAATTGTTCCTCCATCTCCTGTGAGATGAGAAAATGACTCCAGTATCTGTCACCTCTGATGCTTCTGGCAAAGATGACATCAAACAGATGAAACCCATACAGCTAAAATGACACCACCATTAGTAAAAATGACTCACTTTTAATGTGTGTATCTCCATTTATGTCGCAACACTCTCTGCTCGTGACAGCTACTCGAGATTGTTATATATGTGCCTGAGGTTCATTCTTGCAACTTGAAAACTTGACCAAAGGTCTTCACATACTTCATTTTGTTCCTCCAGCCCAGGTTTCGGAGTCCTTTTCCCCCATGTGGAGTATAATAACTATTGATTTTTCAGAAACTGAGTATTTGGAGTTAAAAGAGTTTATCGACTTACACATATTAGGAGTAAACTCCTGCAATGTATCATTTTAAGAGCAGCTTGGAAGTAGTTCTTTATGGACTTCTACACTTGAGTTTGAATTGCCATGAGACTGTTCATCCATGGGTACTGATTTTGAAACTTTGTGAAAATTTTTTTTTCTGTTTTTGCAATGTATTTAACACCCTTATATATATATGTTTTACTTAGTAAACAGGACAATCAATCAGCTCTACCTTCATTACACTTCTGTGAAACTTTGAATAGGATTGTTGTGTTTTGTTTGTATTCATGAATTAATTTAAGAAATCAGTTAGACTGAGGCTACACGAAGAAATCACCCCGGTTTTTAATTTGAGCACTTTAGAGTTCTCTGGCAGGCAAGTGGGCCCAAACATCAAGGGAAATTCTCTTGCATTCTTCTCAATGTCAGAACTGTCACGGTGTCTTCTGTCTCCTCGTATAATCAGACTCGATGATGTTGAGATCAGGCCACTGGGGGAAGCAAACCATCTGCTGCTTTATTTGTCCCACTCGTCCCTGAAGACGATACTTTTTTACTCTGACCGTTTGATTGTAATTGTTTCAGTGCTGCATTGTTGTGAGAAGTTTGTAATATTCAGATCACTGTCCAAAAGTTGTTGTTTTTTTCAAATAAATAGATAGACAAAATAATTCACATACACACAGTGTGTCCTAAACTTTAAAACATCACAAATGTTGATTTCTTGTAGTGTCTTGTAGGAAACTTGTAGATTTCTCCACTGGGTGGTGGAGCCACATTTCTCCTCAGTCAGGAAGACGTTTCAACTGCTCCATGCACATTTGTTGATCGAGGGCAGACGAGACACACTGGAGTCACTTCTTGGAATGGAATGTATTTTTAATGTTGATTTTTCTTGGTTGTTTCTATTACAATTCCAATTTTAGATGAGATGAAGGGTACATCTTGTACCCTACAATGTAAATTTCACATACTGTACATAATAACACACATACAACAGGCTAACTGACGAATTCGCTCAGACATTGATATCAGGCCATGTATTTCACATCGAGCAAAACTGTTACAAAAGTTATGAGTGCTCTGCACTCTGGGCTACATGTTATGGATTATTGTGTTAGCATATGAATGTGTCTTTGTGTACCCTCCTCTCCAGGCAGTGTCTTTCATCTTGGCTCTCTCAGATGTCTTTGTTGCCAGTTGCAGCAGTGAGCCTCATTAGTTCACTGTTTGGGTGAAGCCGTGAATCAAGTCATACAGGACGAGCAGACTAATTTGATCATTTCCGTGTCCTTCTCAACTCACTCCTCTTCTACGTTTTCTACTTTTTTTTCTTCTTTATCTTCCTCTTCTTTTTCCTCCACCTCCTCTCCCTCCGATGACATTTCCACAGAGTTTTGACATTTCAACTTCACATTTATCACCCAAAGCAACTTTATTTGTACCTTTCTGAAAGAATGAAGCAGACATGAAGATAAAAAGATAAATGACTGGATGTATGATTTTTCGGTTGGTTGTCATGTTTCTTGAAATATGATGTACCACATGAAATTAAGCGATCATTGACACTTCAGAGGAGTGTGTGCAGATCAAGTTCCTCCAACAGTCTTTTTTTTTGTTCCTTCAGCCATGGAAAGCTTTATTGACCGTGCCCAATCAGCAGCACTTCGTTTCAGCCAACAGTTTCTTCCTCTATCTCGCCTGTCAAATCGATCTGGAAGGGAAAAAAAAATCATTTCCGGGACCCATTTTTTCCCCTGCTGAGCATCAAGACAGTGGTGGACCTGGGAGACAGTCACTGTTGTCACAGAAACAGAACAATATCACACATCAGCAGGTGGTAATATTGCACTGTTTGTGTGTGCATATTTGTGTATTCCGATAAGCATGCCGCTCTACTTCTTTTTTTCTCCACATGATGTTTTTTTTTCCAAGTTGTTTTTGCCTGTTCACACATACAAGTGAAGTGATGTACTATCAATTAACCTCTTTGCTTGTGAATTCATTACTGAATCTCTGTGCTTTTTTCTGTCTCCAAATTTTTTGTCTGCCAAGGACAGATTTACTACAATGTCTGTGTGCTCTCAGGATGGCTGCATGAGGATCCAGAATGTACAAACCCTATCTGAATGAATGAATGAATGAATGAATGAAATGATATTATTGATGATGATAATAATAATATTTGAGATTAATGCCAACTGATCAATCCCCAAGCAATAATGGTAATACAATTTTCACTGTCCAGGAATTGAAGAAAACCAATGTTGCCTTATGATGATCCTCAGTGATTTATTATGTGCATGGAGAAGTCCAACTTCTGACTTGTGGGGCCATAATACCCAGGAGGAATGTTTTTTACTTTTACTACCTTTTCTTTAATCATTTCACCCGGCACTACATTTATGTGGTGCAATTCAGTATAATTTAGATACTAAACCTATCTTTCTCATTTTACTCCTGATGCTGTGATTTCAGCATACACAACAATCATAAGAGTACCGTAAGTTCATAATTAAAAGTAAGTTTGGGCTATTTTGATGAGTGTGGACAGACTTTAGGTACAATTAAACAATGATTCTTTGAAAAATCCTGCACTGCACCATGACTCAGAGGTCCACTTTGATGGTCACCCTATTAAAAACATTCTGGACAAGTTCCGAGTGGAACGACCTTGCAAAGGAACAGTTACCATTTCCGTGTGATTTTTGACGTTCATTGTAAGAGAAACGAGCGCATGGAAAACATATTGCATCAGCCCGTGTTTCCAAGGAGACCAGGGACAGTTGTGTCCTCCTGCCATGCCGGAACCAGCTGGCACACCTGTGCTGGGTCAGGTTTATTGAGTTTCAATGATTATAGCTTGGTGGCTGACAGTAACACAGGGGCAGAAAGGGGAGACAGGGAGCTGTGACTCGTGATTTAAATGCAAATATCTCAAAATAGTGACCAAATGTATGCCGTGCGGTAATCCTAACCTCCTAAACTCACTGACTATACCATACCAATTAATCTGCTGCTGAGTGAAGAAATCATGCCGATACCGCTCCAACACTTGCATTCAAAGGAGACTGGAAATGTCCCTGAATCACTGCATAAACCAGGGGTGGGAAATCCTGGTCCTGGAGGGCCGCAGCCCTGCATGTTTTCAATGTGTCCCAGCTTCAACACACCTGATCGCAATAAGCTGCTCGTCATCAGGCTCTGTTGCAGAGCTGCATGATGACACCAACGAGATTCAGGTGTGTTGGAGCAGGAACAGATTGAAAACATGCAGGGCTGCGGCCCTCCAGGACCAGGATTGGCCATCCCTGGCATAAACCCACAGTGCTGTAGTGTCACACACTGTGGTGAAAAGGGAGTCTTATTTCAGGTGGCAAAAATTTCAAGAAGAGAGATTGTGTGACTTCGGCAGAAAGGGTACACACTTGTTTGTGTAATCGGTCCTTAATGGGGACAAAGACTTGATTGTACAATTTATTGTAACACTTTGTGGAGTTTAATTGCCTGTAGATATAATATACATTCATTAGTGCAGTGGAAACTGCAGCCATTGTGCTGCGTTTACTCGCATAAACGAGCAAACCCAATAACAGTGCTCCTGTACCGTCTCCATAAAATTGAATGCACTTACGATCTATCCTTTCAAGTTAACGTTGGACGATATAGAAATAACATTTTCGACCGCAGTAATAACAGGCAAAGTGAATAACACAGTCTGATAAAAGGCTTTTGTTCCCTTTCCTTGGTTAACTGGTAACTGTGTTGCAATGTGGTCCAAGTTGTTTACGTTCTGGTTTTCATGACTGAAATGTGTTTTCTGATGTACTGATGCAAAGCCTGCTTCAAATCAACTTTAACTCTGATTTAAATGATTGCTTTAATAAAAGCTTTTGTGGTGAAATTGTGAATCACCAAAATGAGCTCAGCGGTTTACAGTCTGGAGTTTAGGCCCTTTCACACCTGCTTTGCAGTTGTCAAAATTACATTTGCACCTGTACGAAAAAATAGAGACTCGTTGTAGAAGATGAAATTTAAAAGTGAAGATCTAATCCAGCCAACAAGATGGTTCAGATCATTTCCCCCCTGATTTGCTTAAACTTTTCATTTGGAATGACTCTTTTAGTCAGCGAAGGAAATATAATTTAATCGTGAGAACCAAACCTGAACAGCAGATTGCAGCAATATGATTGGACACGAGAGCAGATAATACCGAGCTACCTTATATAATATACAATTTTAGGTCATTATCATGTAGTGTAAATATTTTGTTCTATGTGGCTACGAATTGAAAGTGGATTCAACTCCCCTGTTGCAGCATCAGAAGCCGGCTAAAAACTGCCAGTTGCTTTTATTTTGGAGGATGTTACTTTCATATATGCTGGCAAATGGAGAAAAAACACATGTCTGCATTTTCAGACAGGGCTTGATTTGGAAACCAATAGCACAGGAATCGAGGGGTATTTGAGAAAGAGGATCCGCTGTGGCTCCTAATGGGACTGTTAGAAAGAAGAGGAAGAGTATGGTCATCAAAACAGTACAAAGAGTCATAACATGCTTTGAACAGTAGCTAAGATATTACCAATATTTTCACAGACACTCCAAAAACTGTTTCAAGGAAAGTCACTGTGGGTTATACAGTAGTTAGTTGAGAGTGTAATAAATATTTATGCCTACATCTGATTTGGACCCTTTGCTCTTTGCATTTTCATGCCAAAATGAACCAAAATAGCAGCTCAGTGGTTCCCAGCATTGAGTGCAAAGTTGTTTGTTTTTCTGCCACTATGTGGCAAGTCAAAGATCGAAGAGGGAGTCCACAGTTTTAGAAAGAGGAATTTCTTAGGGCTTCGTATAAGAAGGATTGAGAGCCATGAGGCAAAACCACAGAGCTCGACACAAAAAGAAAAATTACAGGAAAAAAGGCAGAAATGTGTTTTAACTGAGAGGTGGCAAAAGCTGGGAATCAACCGACTGCTTCATCTTTACACATGACAGACAACTTTTGTTGGAGGTGCTACAAAAGTCAGTCGTGTGTATCTATGAAGTGAAATTCTTGTTGAGAGTGAGTCAGAGGCTCCCTGTCAACTTTTTTGGCACAATTTTTTAGACTGTTCCTGATAATGAAAGACTTCGATCTGCTATGTGTCACGCAAGACTCAAAAAACATCTCAAACAAAAAATCATTGTGGCTGTGTGTTTGTTTTTGTGCGTGTATGTTTGTCTGTGTTTGTGCTTGTGTTTGTGTTTAATTTTCTGCCAGCTGCACTGCCTTGTTTGTTTTTTGCCCCCGATATTAAACGTCATTTTCAGCGAATTCTGTAAGCAGCACTAATGGTTTACTGCAGTATGATTTCATTAGAAAGCCACCCACGTTTGGAGGCAAAGCATTCATTAGCTTACGAGATTAGCATTATGGGATTTCATCTTTATTAAAAAAACAAAAAAACAACACACATAACAGAGACAAGAAATGAAGGAAACATTGCCAACAGTACATTAGACCCTCTGGACTAACATGATGTCAACAACTCTGTCTCTAGGACACACTTCCCTTTCCTGATCTTCACTTCAAATAGCAAATTGAATAAAAGTGCTTGTGTAATGTGACAGTGATTTTAAGTTTAAAGTTTTTTTCTGCCAGAATAAGGAACTTTTGAACATACGGAGAACTCATTGAAAACTCATTGGTCACACATTCTTCTGTTTTTGCCTTGTCCCTTTTCTGTCCCTCATCTGTCCCTTAAACTCCCCCAGTTAGAGATCCCAAGGAGAGCAATAAAAGAGGGGACTGAAGTGGGTGATGAGATGGTCGGTTATTTTTTGAGCCACCTGAGCCTAGCAAGGCTGTTCTGTTTCACTTTATGAGACGAAGAAGAAAGAGAATGTCTTTCACTCAATCTACGTGGCCTTGTGATAGAAAATCGTTAAGCCCTTTCAGGACATGGCTAACATAACCTGAGACCAGTGCCTCGATACAGATCAATACGGAGTGATAGCAAGACAGATAGAAATGCGGGCGAGATGGTCAGAGTCCATGATGACCATCAGTCCTTCCTTGTAACCTTGCAGGGAGGAATATAAAGTAATAGATTGCTAATGGTGAGCGGAGACAAATAGAAAGAAATCTGTTCTCTTTCTAAGAGAGAAATGAATTACGTCTTTCATTTTCTCGCAGCTTGTTCTTGAACTCTTTTCTCAAGTGATGACTGACAAGAAATTTTCAAGGAGGTGCAGCTGCAGTGGCTTTTCCGTTGGCATTGAAGGTTATACAGCAACGTTTTTCTTACTGAGCAGCTGGCTGAAGCAGTGAGGAAGAAGTTCTTCCAGGAATCTCGGGTTGATGTGTCCTGGCTGGAATGAACTTTGTTTTTTTCCTTGCCACATGAAGAAATCGATTGAATTTCTTTTTTCTTGTTTGCACTTGAGGTCGACCGATAGTGGATTTTTTTTCAAGGCCAATATAATAACATTAGTTTTTAGCTGGAAAAAGGCATAAATCGGCCAATTGAATTAGTCGACCTCGAGTATGTACCACTTGTCAGACTGGGTTTAGGATATGTCTGTTGAGTGTTAGCATGTGAGCAAACTGTTAAACTCAGAGTTGAGGTATCAAATCTGCAGCCTATTTGCCTAAACTCCACTTTTACAGGATTGAATTCATTAAGGCTAATGGTATAAACTGATGTGACAACTTTTGCAGTCCCTGCAACACACAAAATTTCATTCAAAGTGTGTCTTTTCCCACAATTGTTTAAAGTTCTTGGAAACAATCAGAACATTGAGGCAAAAACATGGAAAGGTTTTTCTCCTTGGAGTGTATTTACTGACCCAACATCATCTTTGTTATCCCTGCTTCCTTTATGACCACCTGCGCTCCAGATTAAAAGTAGACCTCTGTTTGACGTTTGGCAAACTGTTCCCCTTTGAGCCCTTTGAGTGTGTTGCTTTACACGAAGAAGAATAATAGCAGGACGTAAAGGATTTCATTAGGCAGGAGCAATATGTGGGAGTTCTTTTGATCAGCGAAAGGTCCTGTCAGTCTATGTGGGCTGCAATCACAGAGAGCCGTTCTGTTTTCCATTGGAGCTTCTAATGGAGCAAACCTTGAAATGTGGATGCATGCAAAATTAATGCTCTGTCTGTTGTCCTGGTAGACTCAGTCACATCAAAAAAGTGTACACAGAAAAATCACAAAGTAAGAGACTTAAATGCTGAATAGACCAGTTGGATACTCAAATTCTTAACCTTTGCTAAGGACGTTTTTTTTTTGCCACTATTTGTTCTTTAACGAGATAACTCAGAAAATTAAAATGGATTGGCATGAAATTTGCTATGGTGGAAGGCATCAGCTACAACAATATTTGAGAGCAGCAGCTCTACTCCAAGCTCCTCCTTATTTTATTGGTTATTTTAAGGGATACAAGTCATTGTGTAGTGTGTGATTGGGACAAAGGTGTGTTAGATATTTCCTAAATTTCCTTAATCAGTCTATTTATTTATTGTGCATTGCGGATTTGACTGGAAAGTACAGAAAAGTTGAAACATGTTTGTTGTACTTTTCTGCAAGTGTAAACCTGACCTACCCACTGCACCACTGAATAAACGACAGAGGTACTCTGATCGGCTTGACTGTGTGAGATCAGCTCTGGCAGCTTTAATCTCCTGCTTACCAACAAAAGCTGGGCGCCGCTCCATCGCTGGCCGGACTGCCGTTGATTCAGCCGAATAAACACTGGTGCAAAAGCTTCTTTGTTTTTGTTTCTGGAGCAAAAACTGCGGCAAAAACTACGAGAATTGTTTTTTGTCAAGATAACAACATCTGAAGAGGAAGGTAGATGCAATCCCTGAACAAATCAAAATGTAGATCTACTGAGTAAACGGTAAAAAGAGAACCTTCCTCCATCTGGGGTGTCGCCTTAAATTTCTAAAGCATGAGTACTTTTATTTTGATGCTTTGATTCTGCAAAATTTTGGAGAGCAAGTTTTATTTTCAAGGTGTTGCCAGGCTCTTGCATCAGGATGTTTTTCTCACTGACACTTAATTTGATGCCACTGTGAAGAGAAATTAACACACAAGCTGATGCAGACCTGTCATGAAGGTGGCAAATGAAAGGACCTTAAAAGGCACCAACATGTAAGTGTAAGACAGGCTTTTGTTTGCACACATGCACGCACGCACAGATTTACAAACCACCACTCTGCTCTATAAAGCATTAATATGGTGGTGATACACTTTGCAGTAGCACAGTGGGCACAGCTTAGTGAAGGTCAACAAGACCTCGCTACCTGCCTTGACCTGGCCTTGAATTGATCCTCTGGTATCAAGACACTTTCACCATAAGTACGAATTGATCGCTAAAAAATGACTCATATGTTTAGACAGCCGCTCGGTCCAAAACAATTTCAGCCTGAGTGTGAGCTTCATTAATCTGTCTCTCCAGGCCACTGACATTGGTGTCGGCCAACAGCGGTAGCCACAGCAACAAATGTGTCTGTCTGCACCGTGGACACACCAGGAGTGATAGGACCGTTTGGGCTCCTGGGAGCTGTGGTTACAAGGTGGAGCAATAATCTGTGGACTGAACAGCACGACATGACGGCTACACTGCACAGCTCGTCATCGTACGCCATGTATTTCACACTGTCAGTGTTTGGCACTGCAGCTTCTACACTTAAGCAGGAGAGCCTGTTTTGAATGTGACTGGTTGCATGTGCTAGGTTATGTATGTTTCAAACAAAATAGGTTACACTTTGGGAATGTCAATGGGTACGACATCACTCTGCAGTTTTGTGGCCCAAAACACAGATCTCAACAGCTATGTTTCAATGAACTTCTTTAACTTTTTTCAGGACCATTGAATGAGAAGCAACGCCAATGGCATCTGTTGTTGTCGTCTAGATGCTTCTGACTTATTGTTTTTTAGTTAGTGAGGTGCAGACAAGAATATGAAGAGTCAGTACTTCTAGCGGTTGGTAACAGAATCTTGTATCAAAATGCAAAAGAAAGATCCAATTGTGGGAGGCAATGACAAACATGGATAATGATAAATGTATAAAAATCCAAAAACCCAAGGCTATTATAGTCCCCAAAATAAATGCTCCACTGACTCAAACCTGAAAAGTAGTGTGAACTTGGGGAAAGCCTACATGAACAACACAGACAGCAGGACAAGGACTCAGACATAGACTGGGGGAATATAAGGACACGGAGGTGAGGAAAAGGAGAGGATACACAGGTGGAGACAATCACAGTAATCAGCAAGGTGAAGCACAGGAAGTTCACAAGAGTTCAGAGGAGGAAGTAAAACAGGAAGGCAAAAGGAGAGCAAGCATTAACACGGATACAACTTAACTTTGCGAAGACTTAAGCAGAGTTCACAGGGCATGACAAATCTTCCATTCTACTGCATTCACATTAACTCCTCATCAGGTATTGGAGGTTTATTGGACATGACAAATATATTGGTCAAACGAATTTCACCATGTCCGCAGTCTGGACCTTCTAGATACCCCACTCATCACACCTGCACCAACCCAAAACTTTGTTCTCGCTGTCTTGGACAAGATTTCCAACCACTTTTTCATTGCCTTTTAAAATCCATCACAGAGTTGATTTAAATTTTCAGTCCCATTGCATTTCTTGACCTGAAGGGTTTCCAATAGAGCCACTCCAAAGACAAAAGAAAAGTACGTCCCCTACTTTCCCGAGTGTCTGGTGGCCTGTACAGGAAATCAAAAAACAACCCACTTCCCAAACAAGCAATACTGATATCAAACAAACGATATGAGGTCAGTGACTCTGACATCTGGCGCCAGAATATGGCATCTGAGTCCCTGCAGGGCAGCTTTGGTCTCCATCACCGGTGAGTTTCACAAACATTTTTATTCCTGAAGATTTGTCTTTGCTCCCCTGGCCGCCTTCATTCGCTCACTGCTCCGCCAGTTTTATGAGCCAATCATTATTTATTGTTGTTTGATACAAACAGGTGGGTACAGATTTAGGCCTTCCTGACACCTTTACGGCAACTGTGAATTCATTCTGGAAGCAACCGTGTTGTTTTTCAAAACGAGTGCTTCACTGATATAAAATGGCATTCATAAGGTACTGTCACGTGCTCAAAGGACAAACAGGAAATATCGATAAACCTTATCAGAACTGTACTTCAGTTTGCTGACCTGTTCAACAGTGGCTCTCACCTTGGAGTCCAGAGCACCATAAAGGCCTTTTTGTACTTTGCAAGAAGCATGTTCTTTATATGTTACCATGAATGTGTGTAAACACAGTGCGCCTGTTCATCTATCTACAGTAGACATTGGTGTGCTTTGCATGGGTTTGTGCTGGACCATGTGACTCGATGCTAGACATTTGGCCAAGGTCCTGACGGAGGAGACAGGCCTCTCCTTGCCCATCTCCATCATTTGTTCAATCAGGAGTTTGCAAACTGTCATATTTACAGATTGATTTTCACAGCTGAGGCCTTGAGCAAATTATGAGGAATCTTCCTCTAAATTGTCCTTGTTGCTCTGATACATTTACCACTTGCATTTGAATTACAAACTGGGAGTACAACTACAGAGCTAAAGAGGTACAAAAGAAAATGTTAGCAACACCTTATGAGGTCAGACTATCATATAAAGATTTGTGTTTATCCCTTATGGTCAATGCTACCACGGCAACAGTTGGTGAACTGCAACACATTTTGACAATACAGTAAAATCTAAAGGAGGTTTGGTACAGGCAGTGCAGATTCATAAATGTCTTCTGGCTTGCATGAAAATTACCGTTTGAGGTGCAGGCTGGTTAATTAGTGTGCCGGTGGCCATTTTTGGACTGAACGGTCCATTAATGAGATGTGAAGGCTTCTAAAAGGCTGCGATTTGGCTGACTGACAGCTTTGACGATCTTGATTGGCAACCGGCTCGCCGGCTGCACTCCGAGGCTTTTTGGTGCTTCTGACCTGTTCGAAGACAGAACAGTGACAGTTCATCTCCGTCCGTCCGTCCGTCCATCCAGTTATCCATCCATCTCTCGTCTTTTACATGATGCTTCCAGTCATGATGCAAGTCAACCGTGTGTGTGTGTGTGTGTGTGTGTGTGTGTGTGTGTGTGTGTGTGTGTGTGTGTGTGTGTGTGTGTGTGTGTG
>JAUESE010059097.1:0-19493 GCA_032274725.1 Malacoctenus triangulatus
TGTGTGTGTGTGTGTGTGTGTGTGTGTGTGTGTGTGTGTGTGTGTGTGTGTGTGTGTGTGTGTGTGTGTGTACAAGTTTAACCTCAACAGCCTTTTCTTGTTTTTCTCTGTCACCAACTGTTTCATATTGTTTTGTTGAGTGTTGGTAATGTGGTAATGACCAAAATTTGGACCAAGTCAGAGTTGAAGCGGAAGAGACGGTGCCAAATAATCCACACAGATGTTTGCAAAAACAATCTTCCTCAATTAAAAAAGGGTTCATAAACACCAAAGAAGTGTGTTGGAAGTCCTGCAACATCTGGTTCCTCTGGCTGGAACCCTGGGGTTGAGGGGCTTTTGGCTTATCTAGATTGAGGGGAAATTGGTGATGGTGGGCAGCAAGGGTGTTGATAATCGAGGTTGGGTTGGTGACGGTGGGTTAGCGGAGTTGCACCCTCCCTCAGTTGTGCCTTTAATGCTGCGGATGGGCCACAGCCCCACCCGATTCCCCAGATCTACAGTTTGTTGGACATGCAGGACATTTCAGATTACACCTCAAAAACCATGGACGGCCACTTGGGCTGCCTGCCAAACCCAGGCCGAGACCAGCTTTCCTCTTCTGGACCCTGAGGACGTCCTCCAGTGCATATATGGTGAATGCTTACAGTTTCACATAAAGATGGATGATTTATTCTCTATACGTTTGCCACATTTGAGAGTCCACTGCAAGTCATGGTAAAACATGAACTTTTCTCTTTCACCATAACCATTAATAATAATAATAAAAAAAATCAGAATGATAACAAAGAGTGATGCTATAATTTGGACTTTGATGTTGTTTGAAGTATAGAATACAAGAGAGAATCATTTGCTTTATGGTTTTAGCAAAGTGTAAAAGAATGTGAGCATAATGCAACGAATAGAATCAAATCACTGACATTAGGCTGTTCCATAACCACTGTTTGGAAAGCTCAAGGAGTTACAGTATTTCATTTGACAGAGACAACAGGCAGTCACCAAAGAGGACTTTGGCTAATGGTTGATGCAGATATGACTATTGACGGAATCAGCCAACTTGCAGACAAAAACAACATTGACTTTTGTCCCATCAGCTCAACGTATCGTGAACAGGAGACTGTCAAATGCAGCTATGTGCTCATCGGAGTCTGCAGATGCTCAAGCAGTGTTTCGCAGGTCCGCTATCTCGAGACGGGAAATTCTTTTGCACTTGTAAATATTAACAGTGATTAGTGTTGACCATGAAGAGGTCAGCACAACTGAAATGATTTTCTCCACAAGACAGGGTCACTGCAAGAGAAATTCTGGCTCGACCAAAGGTTTCAAGAATGAATTATTTTCATAAGCAAAATTTTGAGAAACCTTGATCCATATTTCGAGTTTCACAGTGTCATACATATCCCCAGTGAGGCAAATTACCCAGGACAGGCGATAGCGCTGTATGATCCGCTTGGAGCCGTGTCTTTTCGGTGAGGCGGCGAGAGATGGACGCGGGGAGGCGCGAGGTGAAACACCCCTCAAAACTGCCAGCCAGATGCAGCGAGGCTCGGCGTCGCGACAATCCACCCCAACAGAACACTGAAACTGCCACTCGTGGCCTGATGGAGCTGGTGCAACACCCGATATCCTCAGCATAGCATCAGAACGTGCACACGAACGTCGGCTGTCTGTGCTGCAAATGCACACAGACCCAAAATTATGTTCACGAGGTTTCAAATCTCACAGGTGAATGGGGTCAAAACACACACAGTCGTGCAGAGTCGTCATCAGTGGTCCTCAGAGTATGTGTTTAGGATCCTTCTGTTAGATTCGCCCTAAGCTCCGTTAGCCAAGTATATCCACCTTTGTGCAACTTTTTAGATGAGGGTTGGAGTTCTCAAAGAAAAGTCATCGCATCACAACAATTCTATCCAGAACTGAGACAATCTTCCAGTTTCAGCTTTCGACTAAGTTCTCTTGAGTTCGTCTTCATTTCTTGATCTGGTTTGTTGGCCATGGCAGCATCGCTGCATTAGCAGCAGAAAATGTTGCTGGATCCCCAGGAATAACAGAAGAAACAGAAGCTAAAAGTCCCATTTTTGAAGCTTCCTGTACAAACCTTTTGGTACATAAAAAAACACACTCATTTGGCTCATGAGGTGTTTTACTTCGAGCGTCTGGATTGACCTCAGTGGACTCCAGAGATACATCCATCCCATTTAAGTTAAATTTGCGCTATGGACCAGTTGAGACGTGAAGGCTGTGAAAACCAGAAATCTGTGCAAAAAATACATTCCAACACTGCAGAAAAGAGACCAAGGAAGTCCTCCTCCATGCTGTCAGCACAGTGAAGTAGCATCGGCTGTGGCTGACTATCTTTATGCAGTCTAAGTATAGTTGTGCCCCCACTGCTTTTGCCTCCCCTGCTCTGCCTCCCTCTCTTTTTATTCTCTCTTTCTCTCGCTTGGGAGATTTATGCTAACATCCCGCCACTCTCTCTCTCTCTCTCTCTCTCTCTCTCTCTCTCTCTCTCTCTCTCTCTTCTCCACTCGGTCACATTCTTGTCATCCTTTGGCTTCACAGTCTCGCCAGTTGGTAAAGCACAGCAAGCAAGTGTGTGCGTGTGCATGTGTGTACAATCGCATGAATGTGTGCTGGGTCTCCCTGTCACCTCCTTTAAGACTCACAACCCGGTGGCTAACGCTGCTGTGGGTGTTCAGGGTGCACACACAAACTGCATGAAGCTCCCAAACTATTTGTGGGTCAACCAATGACGAGTGAAAATATTTATCAAAGAGCTGATTAGAGCAAGAATTACTGTTCTCCAGTTCCTGCTTCAAATGTGTCACTTAGCTTCTCATATTGCTGTGCTGGTCTGTTTTGTACTAACCACACAATTTAAACCAAAAAGACAACAGAGAGGGGCAATCCGATAATGATTCATTCCTCCACTGAACTATAACTGCCTAAAAAAAGGACCTTAAGTAAATTTTAAAAAGTAAACCAAAAAGAGGGATGCCAGCTGCTGATTACACAAAAGCTTTATCCCCTTTGTTCAAAGTTAAAGGACATGTTTTGCTCTTTTTCTGCAATTTAACATGGATCCTGTGTGTCTTTATGAAACATGCATTGGTCCACAAAAAGCCATGAATCGAGCACAGCGCTCCTGTAATTGTTCTGTTCACAGCTGCCTGTTTCAGAGGCCAGTCACCTTCATAGGCTAATGAGCCACTGCTAACACACCCCACCCCTTCAGCAGAGTCTGGCGATGTGACGACAGTTTGTGTAACTACGATAACAAAGACAACAATGGCAACAAACACAGAAATGTACAATAGGGACTTAGGCCCAATTCCAATTTCCTCCCTTAACCCTCAATCTTAACCCTCAAGCTCAACCCTCAATCTCAACCCACAATCTAAACCCTCAAAACCAAGTGTTAAGGGCGATCTTGTGACTTAGAAATGGGACACCCCTTAATGCAGTTACATCCTCAGACTGTGGGGGGCAGCATTACGCTAAAGCGGCATTCAGTCTGTCAAGTCTGAAGAAGAAGAAGCCGTAGAAGCTGTCGAAGCCGCACCGGCTGCTATGACAAAAGATCCAAAAAAAAAAAAAAGATACGCAACAGCGAGGTAACTAATCCATAACATGGGCCTAAACTAAAACAATAAAATGTTTTCATAATTTTTATATCTCCATTAACAAAGAAAATACTACATTTGTAGCTCGCCGGCATCGCCGCTTTGCACGCCATGTTGATTTTCCTTAAAACCGCAATGCATTCTGGATAGCCCTTAATAGCAAGGGAGGTAGCGGAGAATCTCAGTTTTGAGGGACGTTCATCCATCAAACTGAGGGGCGAGTTCGAGGGACGTGATAGTTGGGACAGCACTTGCTCGTCACAGGAGCGCACATTTTTGAGATTGAGGGTTAAGACTGAGGGTTAAGGGAGGAATTGGAATGCACCCTTAATGTAACATTCACAATGTACTGCCGTTAGCATGAGCTAATGGCAATCAAATTATTCATATTTTAATCATCCAAGGTTTGGCAGCGAATGACTGGATGATTTTCAAAATTTAATCAATTATTCCTTGTAATGCCCCTCAGCCATTCTTAAGAGATTATATCCAAATCCATTGAGAAACTGAGGGTTTTTTTTGCAAATAAGCACACAAAAAATCAATGCCAGCAAATTACATTACCTCTGTATTTGGCAAAGGCGATAATAACAAAAAACTGCAGACCAGACACCTCTGTTGTGAGCCTGTGTTTTTATCGAGCGACATACTTTCAGATTTACCTCTGGATTTTTAATACTACTGAGGTGGTTTACATTGTACTCATTTCTGTTGCTGCATAATTGTTCATCACACACATGTTCATTCTTGGTTCCGTTGTAAAAGCAACTCGCTTTCCGGTCAACACGACCAGAGCAGCACTCATAACAACTTGTGCAGCTGAACAGTGGTAGTTCGGCTTTTCTAGCAATTTCATTGTGCTCTTCCACTGACCGTATTTACATGCAGACGATTTTTGAGATGTGGCCAAATAGATTTCGAGGGTCCTTGACCTTTGCCACCCATGGCTTGTGTGGTGACCTGCGGAATCCTCTGTATTCGGGCTCCTTGGTAGATTGTTGGAGCACGTTACCAGCAGGATGGATGGTCACTTGTGTGTCTCCTGCATGACCCCCCTTCAGGCAGAGGATGGTAATGATCAGTGTCCTGCATATCTGGACATTGATCACCTCAGGGAGGTTTTGTCTGACAATCCAAGCATGAACTGCTGTTATATGTTCTATATGCTTCCGCTCTCTCGGCTAGCGGACATGGAGAGCACACAGGAGTTTCCCCCTTACAGGGACAGCCACTGGCTTTGCTAAGAGCACTGGCTTAGTTCATGATGGTCCTTCTTGGAAGGCGAGGAAAGCTGATGTTCTGACTAATAAGGTATATTCTACAGAGTTTGCACAGATGAAGAACGTCTTGCTTGCCTTACAGCCAGGAAAAGGGGCAGCAGAGTCAGTGAACAATCCTGCTGCGGGACTCCCCTGCTTTCAGGAGGAGGATGCGCTGTCCACAACGGCATCCTGTACCTTGCTGGCGCCAGTAAAGTGGGGCAGGATGAGCTTTTATCTCAGGCTTCCCATGCCTTCATGGTAGGTTCCTGTAGAACATCCCGCTGAGTCTTTGTGTCTGGCTACAACACTGTGCAGCCCAGAATGCGCATGACCCTGACTATATGGGGCTGGATGAAGCTCCCGTCTCTACTGTGCCTAAAAAAGTCTTTTCAGGCAAGCTCCCAACCCCTCTGTGTTTGTAGTACTCGCCTCTGAGTCCTACCTTGAAGAGCTTTGCAGATGCTGGCTGGACCAAAGAGAGCCTTCCTATTACACAAACGATTGTGCAAGGCTCTGGTGGCCATGCACAACTGAGGCAGTTCTGGCTTGGACCAGCGAGCTTCAGTTGAATTCACCATTGCAGTACCGGTGTTTTCACCAGATGAGGCCTTGAGGTCAGATGCATATTGCCAGCGCCTCCAGTGATGACAGATGATCTGCTCATCCACAGTTACAACATCACAGCTGATATGTAACGGGTGGCTAGCTCGTGTCACATCTGATGCTGGGTTTGTCCCACACCTTGCAGGATTCCTGGTCAGAAGCTTCAGCCCAGTCCCTCAGTGATGCCTCACTGTCAACATTTTCTTTTTTGACCAGGGAAATGTGCAGGCTGGTGTCAACTA
The DNA here is from genome assembly GCA_032274725.1 of Malacoctenus triangulatus. NCBI lineage: Eukaryota > Metazoa > Chordata > Actinopteri > Blenniiformes > Labrisomidae > Malacoctenus > Malacoctenus triangulatus. The sequence goes on from JAUESE010059097.1 coordinate 5,728, forward strand.
GAACTTTGGCTTGCCGCCTGGGGAGGCAGACCGCAGACCGTTGACTGCTGTTCACATTGTCCAAAGGTTACACTCTGTACTTTAGATACAAGTTTCCTATCTCACAACAGGATAAAACGTTCTGTGGTCAGGGATCCTGCACAACCCCTCATGCTTCTGTCATAAAGTGACCATCCTTCTTCAGGGTGGAATTAAAGTCATAAACTAAGATGCTCCTCTCAATGGGTGCTACTCCCCCTTCTTCCTTGTGCCCAAGAAAAGGGGAAGACTTGGGGGCTTGGATTTGGGGAGGCTAAACCATTTTTTCCAAGCTTTACCCTTCTGTAAGCTGTAGGTGACAGACTTTTGTCAAACCATCTCAACAGGGAACTGGTTTGTGACAGTGGTCCTGAAGGATGTGTATTTTCATGTCCCCATTGCTCCGCATCGCAGGCAATCCCTTCATTTGACAATCATTAAAGACATCTTTCATGGACACTGCAGCTGTCCTCAGTCCTGTTTGCAATCTTGGCTTCAGCGTCAATAATACCAAAAGCAACCTTGTACCCAGCCAGGTCACACATTTGGTGGGAATGGTGCTGGATGTCTCGGCAGTATTGATTTTTTTCTCCACGGGCAGGCCATGGCCATCTTTGGCCTTTTGCCGCATTTCCAGCATGGCAGCCATCTAAAGTACAGCCTGATCCTATGGTTCATGGGAACTATGACCTCTGCATCCATGGCTGTCCCACTTGATCTTCTTACTTTGTAATCTCTTCATATATGGGTGAACAACCTTAACTTGGACCCAAGTCGGCACCAGCACAAGGTTGTCAGGCTCTCTGATCAATGCCTCCTTACCCTAAGACCCTGGTGGGATATCTGACTTCCAGCATCACCCTGAGGACGGTGGCCTCTCGCCAGGAGGTGTTGAGACAGATGTCTCTCTTGGGGACTAGGGAACTGTGTGGCAGTCCAGGACTGTCAGGGGCCTTTGGGGTGTGCAGCAGGAATGGGAACACATAAATGTGCTGGAGCTTCATGTCATACTCGTGGTGCTCAAATATTTCTTTACCGTTTGCAATTTGGTCCACGTTTGACAGAGTGGCCGCAGACCTTTTCACCTCAAAGGCAACGACTCACTGCCCCCTCTGGTTCTCTCTGTGGAAAGAGACCAGCTCACTGGGGCGGGATGTGCGGTTATGGGATGGCCTTACTAAAGTTTAGCTGTTGTGGCATATACAGTGAGGGACCCCTCCTTGAATTCACCAGGCAGTGGCCCTCACAGTTATGGACAGCAGGGCATTCTCCACCAGATGCGTTTATGATAACCAATGGAAATGGTTTGTAGTGTGGTGCAGATTGCAGAACGAGGTACTGAAAGTCCTTTTGAAGATATCACATTATACTCATCTCATGATGAGACAGTCAATAAACATTTTGTACTCCAAAATAGTGATTTTATTTGACACTGTGAATGAATATATAATTTGTTAAATGAACTGAATGTGTATTACCACCTAATTTTTGAGGCAATGTGACAATGACCCATCCTCAAATCTTGTTCCTGTGCAAATGTTATTGTGACTGAAATTAGTTTCACATGTCAAACTGTGTGCATGTGTGTGTGTGTGTGTGTGTGTGCGTGCGTGCGTGCGTGCGTGTGTGTACAAGTGTAACCTCAACAGCTCGCCAGAGCTGTCAGCTCCTCAATCCTCTTTTCAATGACACCTGAATACAGCTGAGCAGGCACATAGCGAGAGAAACGAGTGAGGCTGAAGAGGGAGAAGTGAGATGCTGAAACACTAAAAAGGGCTGACGGCCACGCAAACACTATCAGCGGTCTGTGTGTCCTCGTCTATAGCCTCCACTGTTATTTTTTTACTGTTCCATCGAATTCTCTCAAAAGCCCTTTTGCTCTTTTTCCTCTTGTCCATCTACATGTTTTGCAAGTATTGCAACTGAAAACAAGTCATAAAGTAGGGACTCCCACCGTGCTCAGGTTAACATTTAAGAGACTTCTATTTGAACCAGAATGACTCTGGTGTGGAGAGCCCACACTGAATGTATTACGAGATTGGTTGCTCCATCTTTAGTGATAAAATTGCAACACCGTCGCTCCCTGATATCGATGTATATCGGAGCCCCAGTTACCAAAAATTTAGGGTGTCATCCACAAAGGTTTAAATAAAACAAAAAATTGAAATATGAGCACAAAAAATGAGCAAAGCTGTAGGTAAATTCTCATTAAGTAGTAAGGGTACAGCAATTAAGTGTTTTAGTCACTTGTTTTATTTGCTTAAGCATTTTTTTTTTATTGTCCCTTGTGTTGCAGGTCGCATATTGTTTTGATGTGGGCAACATGGAAGATGATAAATCCTGGTTAAAGTGGATTTGATATTTAAAGCAAATATGTGAGTGGCCACAATCAGACACTAATTCAAACATGCATGTTTTTTTGTTGTTGTTTTTTTTAAGTTGTTAGTCGTTTCAATGATGATGTGATGTCATGACAAGGCCCTTACTGACTGTGAGGACTGGTAAGCATGGAGGAGTGAAGCCAGAACAAAAATAACATGATGAGATGTGTGAGTCAGAGGAGAATATTTAGCTGCTCTGAACTGATTGTTCATGGCTCCAGGACAAGGCCAAGTGACTGATCCCTCACATTTCATCACAGTTTCTTTTTATTTATTCCAAACAGAAATGTACCATTATGGTCACGATGCTGCACAAAGTATGCACGTTTAGGTGCAGACTTTGATTACTATGAAGCCACTTCACCTTTAGGCTGCGGTCTGCCTGTGGACATCTTCCAGAGAAGATGCTAGCAGATGCTGTGACCCAATTGTGAGTCACTTTACCTCAGCAAAACTGTGCAAAACAGACTGCCTCACTTCCTTCATGTTTAAACAAGTAGAGATGGGCTTTACTTATATAGCACACTTCCAGGTTGCCGCCTTGACTTGTCAACTAAAAACAGCCCCCCCCCCCGTGAACTGTTGGGGGGTCCAAATAACAGACATTCGGTGTCCATTTGTTTTTGGCATCTGTGTAAATGTATTGATTAAAGTTTAGTTATTGTAGAGTAGCCCACAAAATTGGTAGGGTTGAGTGACTTTGATTTTTACCGCCTCATTTTCTTGTACATATGGGGGATGGTCAGTAGGACTGCACTTTTCAAGGATATACTTGTACAATACCAATGAATGCATCCATTCATCTATTTGAAATTTTAACACCAAATTGCACTTGTCATCAAAAACTCCAGCATTCCACTTGAAAAACTGCTACTATTGTTTGACATGGCAGTTCAAAATACTTTTAATTGATTGTCTCGATTGACTCTTGCTAGAACCCCAAATGTTCAAAGACCACCAAAGAACAATTTTCAAACCAAATAGAAAAGACCACCTCCCATACACATGAAAAAAGCCCTCCATCATCTATGCCTTGGATGCACCAAGTTGCCTGTGTAGTTACATAAGCTGCAAACTGTGTACACTGCAAAAGTTCTCCTCAGTTAGGCACAACTTTGAGAAGAACAAGGGGCAAGAGGGTACAAGAGAACGAGGGGGGGGGGGCAACAAAGCTGAGTACAAGTTAAATCAAGAGCTGTCAACCCCAATCTCTCAGTGTTACTGCAGTGGTTGTAGAAAGGAGGTTGTAGGGGGGGGTGAGACAGAGAGGGAGAGAGAGATAGAGAGAGAGAGGGGAGGGAAAAATTTACATCCCAGACAGAATGTGAAGTCAACATGTTTGTGTCCTGCTTATGTTTTTCTAATTTTTGTCATCTTGAGATGGATTCAAACAAAAACCCTTCCAGTTACGCTGAGGGTAACAACTGACACTGACCACTTCCTGCATGTATGAGCCTACCCCCTAACACACCCTCCATCAAAAAAAAAACAACAAAAATCTCATCTAAACATCTCTGATCCCGCCATCTTTTTGCAGGAACATCTAAATCTATGATTTTCCATTCATCACCTCTGGCATCAAACAAGATTTCTGTTTCATATATGCAGACATTTCAGACATTATTTCCAACAACCCAGATCAAACTCTCCCTTCTCTTCTTTTCTTTGAATATAGTAGTTGGGTTTGTAATTACTTCTTCAAAATCACAATATTGTAGTTAAACAATGGTGTGATAAATGGTGGTTCGGTGGTCTCTGGGGCTGCCTGACACCCTCAGACTGGGTCTTTCAAGCTCCACGACCCTCTCAACAGCAATGTTCATCCACATAGGTTGCTAATGCTCGTAAGTGTCAGGACTTACAATCTCTTTCCTCACTGTTACCCCCAGTAGAATCAGGTCCACCTCACACCACCTTTGGCCCTCGATGTGAAGACCGTCTGATGAATAGCGAAAATAAAACCCCCTGTTCATTGAACCATTTTCTCTTGGCTTACAGTCTACTGAATCCCTCACTGTTTCCTGCCTCATTTGGTCCAGTTCTCTCTCCATCACTACGGTGTAAAATTGTCCTCTGTGCTCAAAGCCCCCAGTGTGTGAATGCATTGGACAAGTGCTAAATAGGTGGAGTACGTTTACAATTAGGAGAATTATAAACAAACAGCTCAACTAATTGAAAAGGGAAAAGGGACTAAAAGACAGAAAGATAAAAAGAGACAGAAAGAAGTCTCTCCCACCAAACTTAATATTGGGAAACTGATCATCATCATCAGTTTGTAGAACTGATGAACCTGAGAAGAACCTAAATGTGACACATTACAGCCAACCACACGAACTCATCTTGCTCACATTTATCTTAAAACAGTCATTCTGAAAGACTTTCAGTGATTCACTCTCACAGCCACTGGGAGGCAGCATAGCATTCAGAAAGTTTCTCCTGTTCCAGCTGGCTGGATCTGACCCAGCACATCAGAGGTAACTCTGACTGTTTTGACCGCGGAGCATTTTGTTTGCCCGTGACTGCGCAGCCCCCTCGTCACACCACTCACCTCACTGCCTTTGTGGCCTTTGAAGTCAACAGCCACAAACCTGAGCCCAGCTTGCGTCATCAGTGAGTAATATGATTGCTCATATGATTACAGTCAAACTGGGTCTAAAGCCCCCAGAAATCTGCAGTGGGATTGCAGTCGAACATGATGTTTTCTGCAGCTTCCTCACACCCGTCAAACCTCCAGCAACCACACACGCATTCACCCTGTAGAGAGCAGCCACCCTGTAGACCTGGTAGGAACCAGTTTGTGTTTTATCAATATAGAAAATTCTGATTGACATGTCAAGGCTGAATTAGATCAATGCATCTTCAATCTGTTCTTTAAAATCTATTCTTACATGAAAATGATTTGTTTGAAAAAATGGTTTACTAGTTTCTGGCTGCTTTACAAAAATAATGAATAAAAGAAATTGGAAGTTGCATGATGGCAACACACTGAAGTGCTGCTGAGTTTTTGTCTCAGCAAAAATTCTGAAAGAGGCCTGGACTTGATCCTCTGTTCAGTTTTCATAGTTACACATCTTCTGATGGTTCATGTTTACAATTCAAAACACAAAACCAAATGAAATGTATCTATGAGGGATGTCAGGCCAGAGTTTCGGTTCCAGGGGTGAACAACACAGACGGAAGAGTCACTGAATCTCTCCATCTCTGTGTTCTTTGGAGATACATCTCCTGCATGATTGTCAGCCCCTTCAGTAACCCTCCAACTAGAAGGAGCACTCAACCACGTGATGATGCATCGGACCAATGACCCAACACCACATGACAACCCCCCCCCCCGCCCCTTTGCCCTCTTTGGAGTGAATCTCTAAACTGCATGTTTCTGTTTGGCTTTTTCAGAAACCAGATGAATGTGGAGTCAGATTCTGTCAAAAACAAACTGGTTGGCTTCCTGCAGGAGTTCCTCCTTGAATCATTTTCACTACCAATCAAAGGAGAGTAAAAATCACCTATATAGCTCATATTGTTGTTTAAGTCTGAATAAAATCGCAAGTGCAATCAATGAAAAAGTATTGCTTTGCCTGAACTAACTCTGAAAAACAGGAGAGTGAAAAAGCACAGCGGAAAGAGGACACGTGCTCTAAAGATGTCTTTGAGCAGAGAACACAAAATGACCTATTTTTAGTCAACTGTGAATGATGCTTGGTGATAAAAATAGCAATAAACTCATTTTTACCCATTGTTTTTTACCGACTGTATGCCAATCTGCAGCTGCTCGGACTGCATCTCTGCGTCTAACACATTTTAGTTTTGAAGGGCTGATGGAGAAGCTGCTTGCTCTCGGTGTCTCGACTTCCACTTATAACTGGATTTGGGACTACTTGACAGAGCCAGATTAACACTTCACAGGACCCTGGGCAACAACATTCAAGGGTCCCAACCCCCGACTTTTTTGCATACCCCACAGAATCACTTTGATTTGTTAAAATACACCAAAATGAGAAAGCACGACACAGTAAAAGATATTATTTTCTTCTTAATCCAAGTTATTCAATGCATAAGAACTACACGACTGTTCAATCCAGCTCCCTGAATTAATTAGCATCAGTATAATCTGGCAAAATCAACAAGCCAACACTGAGTGGGACGGCCCTGTCCTCCAGTTACACTTGGAATGAAAAATATGTAATGAGCAATCACTCCCGTCAGCTGTGACAATCACATTTATCTAACATTTATTCCCAACAGAAACAAACCATATGTTATCCGAATCCAATGCCACGGATGGCTCCAGTGCGACGACCGACCATCAACACTCCCCTCAACAGTCACACTAACAACAGAGGCCAGGTCGGCATTCAAAGCTGCATTGGACTTGGGCCTTGCTCAAGGGCCCACAGTGGTTGGGACCAGGGTGACCTTCTCTGTTGTACCTTGACCTCCAAGCTTATTCATCAACGAAATCCTGTTTTGCAGCATGATATTCATGGCTTACTCAACTCCACTGATATCATATGTATGTCTCCATGGTTGGTTCACTTCAGAGCCAGAAGTTGGTCCTATTAGACCCATTTGGTCAGAGTTGTGTTCATCCCACTAAGTGTTGATTACAGAGCCCCCTTTCACACAGACCATTCCGCTTTGGGCTTGTAAAGCCTTCGACAGGTCTTATTGTCTCAATGAACAACACAGTTGTTCATTTTTTTTCATTCCCAATACATCTCTGGAGGTGATAACAGGGACATGACAAGGCAAGTCGGTGTCAGAGCAAAGGGATAAATCAGACAGCAGTGATCGTGAGCAGAAGTCTGTCTTCTGTCGTCCCTGCCGGGGAAAAGCTCCCCACTTCACATCAGTTTCTCTTCCAACACGTCAACAAACACACGCATTTGCCAAATCCGAACATCATGAATAGCTGCTCCTCACACTTTCTTCTACTCCAACCAGCTGCTCATTTTTTTCTCCCTTTTTATTGTTTTTCCTTTTGAGCATTGAGTGTTGGAAGTTAGATAGAAGTACGGCTGCAATCAAAGTAAAAAAAGGGTTATGGTTACAGTTTTTAAATGGTTGTTTTGTGTCAAAATCAAAAATAGTACAGCAAAAAAACAACTCAATAACTTGACTGCATGTCTCCGTAGTTGTAGAGTCAAGTTTATATAGCTTTTGAATCAGATGGCAAAGAAGTGATTATTTTTGCTATTTTTGTCCTGAAGCTACAACAGTCCATTCAAACTGGGGATGCACGTTTTAGATTTCTCCATGACCTGATAAACGCTCATTAACCAGTTAATAACGGTCAACCGAAAGGATTTGAACCTACGGTGCGACCTTCAGACCTCCATGACCTATTTGAAGAACTATTCCCGCCCACTGACACAAATTCCCCTCATGTAACCTAGACAAATACTCTGACCTGCATATCTAAATATCTTACATCTCAGCAGACAAACGTACATGCAAATAGATCCACTCAGTGCTGCAACTACAGCCGGGTAAAAAAAATCCCCTCTTGCAAAACTTTTTTCATCTGGATCTTTGCTTTGCAAGTGGTATTGCATTGTACTGGTACTGCTTGTACCTTTCAGTGCTGTACTGCATATTTTCCAAATAACCTCATTTGCTTTTTGGTCAAAATTATCCCAAACAGAACTCTTCTTGCCAAGTGGGCACTTGGTACATGCACTCACACGCCTCCGTGAGTTTGACTGACATGATAGCTCGATGTAGAAAAAACAGAGAATCAAACATCAAAGTCCTCCATTATAATGGGATTCAACAACCTCCATTTTTGGTTTTGTACTTTCATTTGAATTTTCTCTTTTATAACAATATGCAGGTCACTTTTGCCAACTACAGTGAACCCTCGCTATAACAAGGTTCACCTTTCGCAGCTTCGCAGATTTTTTTAGTGCAGATTTTTTTGCTTATTTTTACAGTGTATGAACATGCATTGTGCTCTGCATAAGGCTAAGGGAGTGCAGGGCAATGTCAATCAATCTCCTCCGTGCGTCGTCTGTGTCTGATATAGAGTGTATTCAGCTCGGCAAATTTGCATGTTTGCCAAGTTTTTTCCATGACAATGTTCACGAAATGTTCTGCACCGACAAAGGCATCTGTGGACACGCCCAAAAGGCAGGAAGATGCTAACTATCGCTGAAATAGTTAAACTTCTGGACATGTTAAAGGAGGGTAGAATTCAACTGAGTTCATTATGTTTAGAACTTTAATCTTTGGGAGTCAGAAGCAATAATCAAATCTCATCAAATCAAGTTCAATAACGTCTTTCTTTATCAGAGTTTATTTAAATGAAATGAGCAAATTGTAACATGTTCAAAGGACCCATTTTGAATATGATAAAAGTTCTGGCCCACAAGGTCCCAACATTCTCTTTATCCAGGAGAGTGCAGGACTTTTTGCTTGTTTTTCTGGAACATCCATATGCAGTGAACCAAGGACCACCTCACAAAGTGCTGCAATGAGAGATTAATACATTTATCTGCCCTGACGCCTGCTTCATTCAATGTTACAACAAGCTTTCATTGAACAAATGGGCCTTTCCTCCGTCTTCTGAGTGCTGCGGCGGAGAAATGGCCCAGTTTTACATCACATGATGTGAAACCAAAGTCAAAAACAACCTCAGTAGCCCTCAGTGCCCAAGCTCAAGGCTGAATGTGAGATCTCAGCGCAGGACATATAAGGCAAGTGGATCCTGGTCAGTTGAACACACAGAATCTGAGGTGGGAGGCTGGGGCGCCTTGAATAGCCCACAAAGTATGACAACAGCCTTCTTTTTCCACACACAAATCAAGAAAGGCCCCAGCATGAACAGTAGGTGCATGGATGGCGAAGGATGAGCTGTTAAAAACCAAGAAGAAAAAAATAAAGAAGATATGATCTTGAAAAAAGGTCTCCGTTTTAATGATACACAGTGCTTCCTCAACCAAATCTGGAAAAAATCTATTCTTGTTTGATAAACTGTGTAAAAATCTGGTTGCATTCTCACTCACCATCATTCCACTTCTTCATGTAAACGTCTGTATGTTTTTGAACCATTCTGCTATTCAAAACATAATCCAATTTTGCAACTATGAAATGTACAATCATGGCCCGGTAAAATACAATTTGCGTGTGTGACCAATGTTTTTTTTTAAATATTTTTTTAAGCTGCTTCCAGCTGATTTTTCCCCTGATGAACATTTGTCTTTTCCCTAAAACCATGATCACTCTCATTTGCATGCTAAAATTCTAACCCAGAGCCAGATTTTAGATTATGCCTGTGGCTCTGCCTAATGCTATAAACCAGCAGCAAGCTGATTAACTTTTTACAGAATAACTTTCAATCCATTTTCCCCATCTTGACCTGCAGCTTGCTCTTGCTCACCTTTCAAATCACCTAAAGCCGATTTAAGTTCAGTAAGAACTTCCCTCCTCTGATGACAAATGACCTTTGGTAGAGGCTTGCCTGTTAAATGAAGAATACAAGCAGATCGTGCAATCCCCATGTAAGTGGGATATAGTCACCGCAAACAAATAAAAAATTCTAGGTCACAAAAATAATCTTGATGAAGGGAAGTCACGCTCTAGATGGTTAAAAGCCCAATTCTTAACACAAGGATGTCAGTCTGAAGAAGCCAGGCTTTGGGCTTGTGATACCCTGGCTATGACTTGCCTGAAATGACCTGCCGGTGACCTTGGAAGAGCGTGGATTTTTCAAGATGATGGGACTCAAAAATTTGGTATGTAATTTAATTGGGCTATATACATTTATTCACAGGAGAGGTATTTCCTCAAAACTTCCACCCATCCATTTATCCATTTTCCCCTTGTTTGGGGCTGGCAAGAGATGCCCAGACTAACTTCTCCTGGGGGGCCTCCAAGGCCGCACTGAAACAGAAGGTGATTAAAACAAGAGATCTACTCAGACTCAATGTCTCAAGCTTCCCTCAGAACCTCATTGAAACTCTGCCGGAGGTGGGAGTAGAAGAGAGAGCAGGAGTAGAAAACCCTGACAGAGGGCTTCCCTCTTCAAATAAGAAGCCTAAAACTTACCATTTCCACACGAAAGGGAGGAGGGTTTTTTCCCCCCCACGATGTCATATTCGAAGTGCATCATTTGTCAGTGCACCATTGCTATCCCAAAAAAGGGAAACGGAGAGCAGCATTTATTGGACTGTCAAAAAATTTTGACATTGACTTTCCTCCAAAAAGTGAGCTGAGAAAGAGAAAGGTGAAGAAACTAAAATCCCAGTTGTCTGGACAGCAGTTGTTTTTCTCAAATCTAACCACTAAAGTAAAGGCAGCCACCAAAGCATCTTTCCGGCTTTCGAGGAAAACAGTTGCACGGCTGTCTGGCAGTCATTGGAGTCAGTTAGGAAAAACTAATGTGCACACAGTTGAATTGGGCAATGTGTGGTAATGCAGTTATGCATGACACACATATGTGTTATAGATGAAATTCAAATTCAGTTAAAATATGCTCCATCCTGCAATAATACTGATTTACATGCATTTTGCATTTTTATTGTGGGGACGATCCTTTTGGCTTGATCATCTTTTAAGTAGCTCGCAAGTTGAAAAAGTCTGGGCATCCCTGCCGAGACGTTCCCAGTAGAATACTGCAAGTTGTTTGTGTCCAGTCAACCTGTCAGGCTTCCTCATCCACCAGCAGAACCCACTCACCACTGTGTGGTGATCAGCTGACGGCTCAGCCCCTCTCTTTATCCAAGAGTCCAAAACTTACGGCTCAGGAATGGTCTCCCTGGTTGGAACCCGAGCAGACATTAATGTCGCTATCTGTATGGGCATTAAAGTCCTTCAATAGGTCTGTGGAGTCCCCAGTCAGGGCACCTTCCAGTACCCCTCCGCAAGTCTCTAAGAGAGCTGGGGACTTTGCACTGTTCTTTGGCCTGCAGGACAAAACAACCCATCCCCAGCCCAAACATGCAGGGAGGCAACCCTCTCATTCCAATACAAAGTGGCTGAGCAGGGAAGGTTTGTGATTACCCAATCAAGCCCGCCGCCTCCAACTATCGGAGGCAATGAGCCTTTGACGACTTCACAATTTGGATCTTTTGAGCGCCCAAACCCTCCACCACAACAAGGTGGCAGCTCAAGGAACATCCTAAAAACCTCTTTAGTTTTCACACTCAAGAGCTTATCAGATTTTATGCAATGCTTAAGTGTTTTCCATTGGTGTTCCGACTCTCACTCTGCTACAAAACAAAGCTTTTTCCACATCTCCAATTGTCATTCATAAACGATCATTAGCGACATATCATAAAGTGCTTTAGGTGTGTTTGTTTGTTTGTATTCCAGATTTTTTTTCTCCCTCTGCTTGATCTACAAAACCAATTGTTACCAACGATTACAGTTCAATTTTTTTTTTTTTGGGGGGGGGGTATTTTTGGATTGATTCTTAAAGCCAGAATGATGGCATTGTAAAATACTGTAGTTATGTAGCATGTATTCAATCTGCTTTTTTTTTCTACAAAATTACCTAACTGGATGAACGTCATCCAAGAATTTCCATATTTTTTTCCCAGGGGTTGTAATAAGCATGATGAGAATGATGTGAAAACCATACCGCAGAAAACGGCATTATGCCGCAAACAGAAACGATACAACTCAACGGAGAGTATAATGAGCTCAATGCATTATTGTCCCTTGGTGTGATGAGTGCTTTCTCAAACACTATGTCACTGAAGGAATATTTCTGCGCGCAGGGAGGACATAAAGGCAACAATGTGCCTTCTGTGACTAGCTGTGTATAAGTGGGCTGCCGTATTAAAATTCATGCATTCCAGCACAATCTCTTTATTGTCTCTGTGCCCGCCCAGCCATCTTCACTCCCTTCCTCTGCAACGAGAGGACAGGGATGGGAGGGGGGGGGGGGGGGGGGGTAGTACAACTGTCAGAGCTAGTGCAGCGAGAATGTGTTGGACTACTAATCCTAAAACATAACTTTAAACACAGGCAACACTTTCCACCAGTGTTGCCCGCAATAATTACACATTCCTCTTTTTCCGGCTTTTCTCTGCTTTCAAATAAAGATTTGCTTTGATCTGGTCAGCAGATAAATTAAGGAACGACAATCTTCGCTGTGGCTTCAAACTCTTTCACAGCAGAGATGTCCGATTTGCTTCAAACGGATCACTGTTCGTTGTCTTCAAACTCTCAGCTAAAAATGAGGTTCCTGGTTTGCCTGTGAGTGAGCTCTTGCGTTGAAATGCAAACAGACCATTGAGCTCACAAAAAGGGAAAGCCAATGCAAAGAAATGCCTCCTTACATTTTGGTATGAAATCTTAGCTGGTATAGAACTCCGCATCAATTACATCTAATGGAAGTAATCATTCCTGTGGGTTTGGCATCTTCTCCGTTGTCAATGTGGCTGGTAGAGTGTCAGTGCATCCCTGCCACAACTTGTGTAGAGATGTCTCAGAGTTGTTTGTTGTGACAAAAGCCGCCCCCAAAAAGCGATCGGCTGCCATTTTCCACCGGCAGGAGGAAGTTTCTGGGGCCCGGGGTTCTGAGCAGCAGTGGTAAAACTGCGTCCAGGCCAACCTGCTGCCCGCTCCAGCAGGCTTGGTCAAGACTTATAAGGTACAAACAACAATCTAGTTAATTTTAAGGGTCAAACAAACAGACATAACATCCAATCCCAGTCAATGTGTTCCAGAATGTTCCCGTCCTTTAACACATAAAGGCGAGCATTACTAATGATGAAGATATTGGACCAATCTCAAACCAGTTAAACCAGCAAGTTCAGAAAATGAACACTGGGAAAAGCAAAAACCTGAAATCAAAAACAAAACCACAAGCTCAACTCAAACAGACCAAATAAGTACGTTTAACAACCATTTAGAAACACTGTACTCAGAGACTGACGCGATACTTTTTTGTGAACAGAACAAACTTTTTCCATTGACCCGGAATTTCTTGAAGTTTTCCTCTACATACTGAGCGCATTTCCTTCATTTCAAATTTTTTTTTCCCTCCATCCCAAACTTCTCCTCAAAGGTTCCTGGTAGCGCACGATGCGGCACTGCCGTCCCACTTCGCTTCACCTTCTGGGCCTCTGTAAACAGGTTTCACACCTCACTGCCCACTCGTGAAATCGAAGATGCCAAGTTTCAATAAATACAATGTCTAAGTTCTTCTTGGCATTTTCAGAAATGTCACCAGTTTGTGACTCTCTCATTGAAACGTCTTTCTAAGTAACTGTTTTTGGGTTTTTTTCCTCCCTCAAAAGCAGCCATCAAGTATATAAGTGTGATTCTGTTTTATTTGTTTGTTTTAACCCTCCTATCGTCTTTGGGGTCAATTTGACCCCATTCAATGTTTAGCATCCAAAAAAATGTAGTTGACTTTTTTCT
>JAUESE010059128.1:2107-12490 GCA_032274725.1 Malacoctenus triangulatus
CAGGAATTCCCAGATCTGGTCCTGTCACAGTGGCCACTCATCTCTGAGCCAGCAAGATGAAGAAAGAGAACTTTTCACATCACGCTACAGACTCAGTTGGAGAGGCTGGTGCATCCTCTCACAGCAGTTGGAGGTTCACTGGGCATTCTGAAGCCTTCCAGTTGTAGGGACATTAGTTTCACTGACACACTGTGTGAAACACGTGACGCCATATCAAATGTTGTATGTTGGTCCTTTATGTTCCCCCGCTGGTCTCTACACTGCCCACCATCACGACGCTGGTGAAGCGGGCTCTTGCAATGTTTCGTGGACACACCGTGACGGTGATGAAAAAAGCAATGTATTGGTCAGCTCTGACTCACTCCGAGGACCCTGCTCATTTGTGGCCCTTAAGCTGCAGGGTTTGCTCACAGAGTCATGTCTGCAGATCCTCTGGTCCAGTTGTTGGAACACACGAGAGCAGGAATCAGGTGATCTAGTTATCTGTCATCCTTTTCTCCTAATTCTTGCATCATTACACTCTAATGGGACAGTACGGGCGATACCTCCTGGGCATTAGCAAGCCATTTACGCATCAACCCCGAGTTCTGGAAGAGGGTGAATGCTTCATTTGTCAAACCTTAACATGCAGATGTCAAGATGCTGGCTCTGTTGAACAGAAAAGCGGCCCCCTAATTGGTGATCAACACTCATTAAACACTGGTACTCCTTCAGTGTGATTTGTCCGGACAGTGTGCGGCCACGGTGCAGCACTGGGCCTGCTGTAAGTGATGATCTACTATCTGCTGCAGTGAATAGAGACACATCCAAGCTGGGATTGTGGTTGTTTCTCTGTGTAGTACCTCCGGTACACTACAAAAAAACCAAAACAAAAAAAACTTCACAAATGCATTGAGGATATTAGGGGAAATTAACCAGCTGTTATTTCTGTAGACCGTTGTGTGATAATGAGCCATTATAGTTGACTCATTTAACATGATCCCAGCTTAAAAACATCCATGTGCTGAGGAATCACAGTGAGGGAAATGTGCCATGAGATGTGCATGTGTTGCAGGTTTTAGGTTTAAAAAGTCAGTCTGAATAGTGCGGGGGGGGGGGGAGTGCAGCGTTGCTGACCCAGTGGGCCGGTGCCTGGGCTCGACTGGGACGGCCTCAGTGCCATCACTGCCATGGCAGATAAAGGCAGTGCATCAGAGCGCATTCAGAGCCATTCTCTCCACTACTGACTGGCCAAAATGAGTTCAACAGCCCCACAAAATATCAAAGGACACAGAAGAGCGCAACGCCAACATGAATCTGAACGGGCTATTTGCGAGTCGCTGTGGTCAGCTGTGACATTCCAGTGCATAATTTATTTAAGTGTTATATTTTCCTGTGACCGCCATCCAAAATGTAACTTATTGACAAAACAAACCTTTCACGTTCACTTCATTCTGCTCCTTTTGTTCACTGCATTTTAATCTTTGTGTTATTTCATGCCCACATTTCATTCTGCTCATTATATTGTGCTATTCATGTGTGTTGATGATGAATATGTTAATGTATCATTACAGTAAGCTTTGCTATGCCGCTGTGAGAGGAGTCAGTGAGGGGAAAAAGGAGTGCGCTGCTTTCAGATCTCACTCTAAACAAAGACTTGTTTTTTCCAGTGATGAATAAATGGTTTCCTCATTGGACAGATTAGTATTTGTCCCCCATCCTAGTTACTTCAATAACGAGTCCTGCATGAACAATACAAAGTCAGGGCACGAAAGCCAGGCACATCATTGCAGTAGGTAAATCATTTGCTGTTCGTTGTCATGGATAATGTCTCGTGTACGACGAAATCCTTTCCCCTTCACCCTCCACTGGGACTCTAAAGATTTGGATCTGAAGCAAGTAACTGTGCCACCATCAGTGACAAAGCAGAACTTCTTTGATTTAGCAAATTCATCTCTGCACCAGCCAAATGTGTGTTGCCACCTCTTTGTGCAGCTGCCAAGAATGTTGCCTCAGAGAACATCCTACTTTCCTTGGGTTTGGGTAGTTCTTGTCACAGTGGGCTCTCCCCAGGTGGTCCCACAATTCAGCTGGAGATTCTGGGATGTTCACTTATCTGGAGACATCCTGAGCATGGGAGGCTCTGAGCCACCAGCCTTTTCAGCGGGTGAAGATTCATGCTTGTAAGCCTTCCCTTTAGGGCGTCCTGTCGTCTCCAGGCGGATTAGAGGCACCGCCACTGTAATTCAGTAGCACTCCAAAGAACATCATTTCTTTTCTTCCTCTGAAGTTTTCAACAAACTCCCAACAAAACTTAAAACTTGTTTTCTGGATGCAAAAACACTCCAAACTCTTTTTCCACATTACTACCTCTCAATTCTTTGATCAACATTTACATCATTTTACAAATCCTGTTACAGTATCAGTCTCTTTGATTTGTCTTGGGGCAACACTTAAGTTTTGAGTGCATATTCAAATTGGGATGAGTACGAATAGTAAAAGTAACTGCAGCCCACTCAGGACATATTTACACAAGATCCAAAGTGATTCATGTATGGAGGACAGTTTTGGGTCATGACCCATGTGTTGCCAATTGCTGCACTTGGCTTTATGACAGTCTGCGATAGAGCTGAGTCATGAATGCCCTCAGATCATAAAATATAGTGCGGCTGTTTTTTTTACGTGGTCATGCTGCCACTCCATTTGTACACTGAAATATTTCCTTTTCGTCTGCAAGTTTTAAGAATTTTGTGAACTCATCATTTCTTTGCGACGGCACAACTTGAGATTCTTTTTAAGTTGCAAAGTTTTAAATACACCATTGGCAGTATTGCATTGTGAATCATGCAGTTTAGTTGTTCAAATGAAGTTATTTTTAACTGTGCTGCCATAGCAGGAAAGGATTTGTTGCCTATACTTGGAACAGATTGGTCGCCATCCTACAAGCTCTATTTGCTAATGCCTGGTCCTTCTTTGGAGGCCAGCTATAAAAGCAAACTGTGAAGCTGTGTTTCACAGCTCATTTGAAGTGAGCATGTCTCTGTGGTCATGAGACTGTAGACACGTCAAGCTCTAAACCCCAGAACTAATGTGGAGCAGCTGTCAGATCCTCTGCACAACAAGCATCCCCCTTTTGACTCAGCTGACCAGTTCCACTTTACAGAAAACACACACCTCTCAGGGCCACTTCAAGTTGTGAAGGTTTAACAACACACACAAGGATTTGGGAAGGTTTTCATTAACTTAAGGCGGACGCTTGGTTTGCTTTGATTCAGCTCAGGTGCTTAACTGTTCCAATTAAATTAATTGGGACATTGAAAGTATGAACATAACTCATTAGTTAAATTACATCAATTAAAGAAACTACTTTATCATCCTAAGTATAATACATTTAAAATGAAAGCATCTGTAAATCACAAATGCAAATTTTCTCCTTGATTGTTTCAATTTTTTTTTCCTTTTTTGAAATAAACAATATGTGAATGGACGGAACAGAAGGTGATGCCCAGATATAAAAAATGATTAAATTAAATTAAATTAGCATTTATCATTATTTTCAGTTCAGATAATAATAATAAACACACTGGTACAATAAGTTAGTTTGGTGCTCCCCCTGTTACTTACTCAACCCCACTGTTGTACTTAAGCAATTATAACTATTGGCTAACTGGAGAAGTTGCATATATCAATGCATCACATATAGTTGAGTGTGTCCATATCTTGTTTCTCTAATCTTTGCTTTTTATCTTTCTCTCAAGACTAATGTCAGTTCAGAGAAAGTTCTGTGGAACAAACAGTTCTCAAGATTAATAGATAATGTGAGAAACAAGATCACCAGCAAAGCCAACTCAATGGGACACACTGCCTGTATGTGAGGAATAACTCTGCTCATTGTCTGAATGTGATATAATGTGATAACACTCACATTGTATTCATATGATATTTTGCAGACATATTTTGATACAAGCACTTTTTTTGTCTTGCAGAGAGATGTTCCTTTTCTGGAGGACTGAATTCCAACGTACTTGTGAGTCTCTACGCAGACTGTGGTTCTAGAGCTGGAGTCCCTCTGTCGAGCACAGGTTGATTGTGCTTGGCCCACCAACGCTGTATTCCCAGCCAACTTCTCTTTTCACCACATGATAGAAGCAGTTCACAGGATTGCCATCCATGGTTTCTGCCCTAATCAAGACTATATCCTCCTACTTTGAAAAGATTTGCAAAGGAATGTTTACAAAGAAATTGGCAAACCCAATAAAGAAGAAAGACAGAAGCGAAAATAGAGAGCCAAAATTGACCACTGATTTGCAAGCACACAATCCAACTATTTCCACCACACTGAAGACGACAGTGAAAAAGATTTCCAAATGCTCTTCGGCACGTAACATATCGCTTGAAGAAGACGACGGAAAGAACGACTGCTCATCCCTGTCGCCCACTTTCAGTTATCGCGTGGCTATTGCAAATGGACTCCCAAAAAACTCTCTTTTTTTAAACAATAATGAAAGCATCTTTCCTGAGGTTCTTTCAATTGATAGTAGTTACTCTGACTCTTTGAGTGAGACCAAGCCTGTCCGGAGACTGGATGAGCATAAATCACACACTATGCCAGTGAGACGAAACAGGAAGAGCCTCATCAGTTTGGCTCCCTCTGACGGCAGCTCTGAGGGCGAACGAGTAGAACGCTCCAGTCTCCACACGCTGAGGCTGGGCGCCCTACGCAAGCTGAGGAAATGGAAGAAGAGTCAAGAATGTGTCTCCTCGGACTCGGAGGTGAGCAACTGGAGAAAAACTCTGGGCATCCGGAGCAAATCCTTGGACCGTGCTGGACGGCAGCAAAAAAGTTCGACTCTGGAGCCTGGCTCCTCCTCCACAGGTTGCATCAGCCAGACCCAGGATGTAATGGAAATGATCTTTAAGGAGCTGCAGGGGATCAGCCAGATAGAGACAGAACTGTCTGAGCTTCGTGGTCACGTTAATGCCCTTAAAAGCTCCATCGATGAGATCTCCAGCAGTGTGGAAGTAGTTCAAAGTGAGATTGAGCAGCTTCGTTCTGGATTTGTCCAGTCGAGGAGGGAAACACGCGATATCCATGATTACATTAAACAAATTAGCCACCAGGCAAATAATTCAACCTTACGTTTCCTAAATGTTCCTGAAGAAAGGTCTGAGAAAACAGAGAGTGTCATATATAAGATAATGAAAGAGAAAATGGGCCTCACTGATGCCCATAAAAACATAAAAATTGAGCTTGCTCATCGGCTTGGCCAACAAAGAGAATGTTCTAATGCAAAACCCCGCCCTATCATTGTTATTTTTGCAACACCTCAAGATAGAGATGTAGTCCTGAAAAAATGCTATAAACTTAAAGGAACAGGCATCACAGTCTCTACGGATAGTTTAACTCCTGATGGGAAAGAGAGAAAAGACAAAGCAATGTCATCTTCACAAACTTATGAAAGCATGGATATCAAGGTCACAGGAAAAGACAAAGTTGTTGAGAGTGATGACTGGGACTCCATGGACAGTGATAAAGAACTAGATGAATTAAGCAGAAATAAATATGCAATGGTGATTACCAAGCCAGTTCACAAAAGCAAATCAGAGAAAAGACGGTCCCATGACCATAGCCGGTCAGGAGAGGATGCAGGCTACTCAGGCACAGTTCACTATGCTGATGATGCTTACTATGACCCAGACAAGCATGCGAAGGCTTACTACTCTGATCTGACCCCTGGTTGGCTTTCACAGAGCGACTATTCCACCCCAAAGCTTAGCCGCTCAGAGTCCGACTGCTCCAAACTTTGCCAGTCATACTCAGAGGACTTTTCAGAGAGTCAGTACTTTACAAGGGCAAATGGCTGCTCGCTGCTCTCCTCCTCGGATCAGGAACTATGGCAAAGGAAACAAGAGGACATGGCCTCCTCCTGGTATGCCAGCCCCAGTCATGGCAATCACAATGAAATTGAGACGACAGAGACCATTGACAGTGGGGTTAGCAATGGACTTGTGTGCATGTCTGGGGACAGAAGCCACTATAGTGGCTCCCAGCTTTCTTTGCAAGGTGACTTATCACCCTGGAAAGACTGGCATCATCTCGAGCAGGGTGCTGATTCTGGTTTGGAAGCCTCCATAGAGGTCAGCAGTCCCTTTGACCCATCGACCATACCAGGTTTTCCCGAGAACATCACAAAGTGTCAGGAAGTTGACTTGCAGTTCGAAGGAGATGAGGAGTTCATGATGCTTGACAGAGAAGCTTCCCTACCACCTATTACTACGCACATTATTGCTCCTGTCACAGAACGGGAGTCTGTCAAGACATCTACTCGGCACTCCAAAGAGGGATGTAAGGCCATCTCAAAAGAGAGTACGAAAATATCAGCTAAAGATGCTCCTCGAGCTGCTTCTAAGGTGTCTCATAAACAAACTAAAGTGACTCAGAAAGAAGAACCCACCAAAATATTGCAAAAAGAGACTCCCAAGGTATCTTC
Source organism: Malacoctenus triangulatus (assembly GCA_032274725.1). Classification (NCBI taxonomy): domain Eukaryota; kingdom Metazoa; phylum Chordata; class Actinopteri; order Blenniiformes; family Labrisomidae; genus Malacoctenus; species Malacoctenus triangulatus. Next base: position 8,578 of record JAUESE010059128.1, read on the forward strand.
TAAAATTCCACCTAAAGTGACTTCTAAAGCAGCTCCTAAAGAGCAAACTAAAGAGGTTTCAAAACAAACAGTTAAAGAGACCTCCCAGGTCCACCATAAGGATAGTCCTAAAGCTGCACTTAGAGATTCCACTAAGCCCACAGTTAAGGAAGTATCAAAAGTGACATCAAAGGCAGTGTCTAGTGAAAATGTCAAAACCTCATCGAGAGCAACCCCAAAAGACAGCCCAATAATAACTCCCAAAGACAGTCCTAAAGAGTCACCGAAAGAGAGCCCTAAAATAACACCAATTGACACTCCTGTCTTGACTCCAGTGTTAACTCCAGCCTTGACCCCAGTCTTGACTCCTGCTTCGACCCCTAAAGAGTCTCCTAAAGAATCCCCTAAAGAATCCCCTAAAGCTGTGGTCAGAGAAGCCCCACAGGATACACCTAAAGAAAGTCCGAAAGTTGCTGCTAAAGAGGTTACCAAAGAGGTTTCTAAACCACCCCAAAAAGAGGCCCAAAAAGACATGCCTAAAGTAACATCTAAAGAGACTCCTAAAGTCCCCCCTGTAGAAGTTACCAAGGTCCCACCTAAAGAGGCCCCGAAAGTAGCTCCTAAAGAGACTCCAAAAGTGACACCTAAAGAGACCCCCAAAACGACTCCAACAGAAGCCCCTAAAGTAGCCTCTAAAGAAGCACCTAAAGATGCTCCTAAAGTGATTCCGAAAGAAAAGTTCCCTGAACTAGATGTCAATCACAGCTTTCACCAGGCTCCGAGCAAGTCCACAAGTATGTACCGTAGTCAGAGCGAGATCCGAACAGAGAAGGTTGAGGAGGTCCCCAAATCATGGAGCAGCAGACTCAGCATAGATCTAAGTGAGAAGTCATTTGGGTTTGGTTTTGGATCCACGCTGCAGAGAGCAAAGTCAGCTCTGGAGGTTGTTTGGAAGTCCGGTACCCCGCCTACTCCTGCTCCTCCCGAAGAGCCAGCCAACTCTTCTTCTTCTTTTATGGGGCGTTTCCGCACCCTCTCCACTTCGACAGCAAACAACTCCAGCACTGCAGTGGAATCAGATGTCAGCAAAGAGCCTGTTGTGGTCAAGGCAGATGAAGAGAAAGCAGTCGCAGAACCTGGGGAACAACTAGAGGACAGCGAGACACACTATGTAGAGGTGATGGAGCAGGTCCTCGCTAACTTGGAGAATAGAACTAATACAAATGAGACAGAGGAGGAGGCCTTCCAGGAAGGTGAGACTTCTCAGGATTATGATGTGTCTGAAGACATTGAGGCCACTGAGGACAATGATGCCTCTCAGGATTTGGAAGCACCTCAAAATGAAGCCCCAGATGACTATGAAGCCCCTAAAGAGGCCTGTGTTCTGGAGTATGATTGCGGTTTGGAAGAGCCGTATGATGAAGAGTACAGTGAGGATTATGAAACCCAGCTCACTGAGGACACTGCTGAGTACGATGCAATGGTGGAGTATGTAGATGTAGAGGAACCAGATGAGACCGAGGATAATGACGTGACAGAGGAGATGGAGGAGGGCGAGGAAGAGATCGAAGAGGTTGAGGAGATTCCAGAGGAGGTCGCCGAGGTGTCGGAAAAGGTGGAAGAGCAGCAGGAGGATGAAAACAAAAATGTGCCAGAAGAGGAGAAGCCCGTGGAGGCACCACCTAAGAAACGCATTCGACCTACATTCAAGGAGGCAGCGCTGAGGGCCTACAGGAAACAGATGGCTGAACTGGAGCAGCAGATCCTGGCTGGAGGTATGGCTTTTGATTTTATTACAATTTCTCAGTGCTGCACAGGTTCTTTGGGTGTTTTGAAAGCTTTTGTATCAATTTTCAATAGTCAAAAGTACTTTTAAGATCTCAACACCCTGGCTTGATTGAACCCATTCGTCACTCATAAATTAATATAGGTGAACATGACCTCTCAAGATAGCCAAAAGTATTTTGTTTTAATTTATGTGTGGTTTCAGCAACGTGGGACATTATGAAATATGTTGACAACAACATGCTTTGCCTCAGTGATGCTGGTCAATAGACACTTCTGCAATGCACACATTTTTTTAACTTAGTATATAACACCTCGTAAAAAGTAACAATAACATGATCTGAAAGGAACATATGGAGGAATTTCTCTTTAGTCAGTGAGCCAAAGCACAATTAATTCTGAATCCCAAGCAGGAGTTCTGTTGTCCACTGAACGTAGTAAATTTTTTCATGTGGATGAGAACAGCCCAGGACTTCAAACTTGGTTGAATATTTTTGGATTTGTAAGAACTTTAGGCTGTGATCTACTTGAAGGACATCTTTGAACTTGTCATTTGTTTGGAGTAGAGTTTGAACAGAGGGAATCTCTCTGAGGGGGGACGGAAGTGGTACAGACTTTTTATTTGTATTCTCATGGTGTTGCACCGGATTTTCCAGCAGCAGACTGTGGCTCAAGGGATAAGGCTGTCAAACATCTTTTTTTTCTTTTTTTCCTGAAGGCTTGTCATTTATCATCAAACTTTAATAGACCCTAAAAGCTGCAGTGGAGCTGACCTTCAAAACGATCATCAGTTCATCTAAATGGAAGAAAACAAACTGCGCAGTTTTACTGAGGAAGATTGTGTTGGCAGACAGATAAAGCAATTGTAAACATAAAGACTTCACACAGTGACTCTTGTACTGAGATTGGAGCGTGTTTGCACTTTGTTAGCTCCTTTGGCATCACGTGTTTGCTTTGCTACAGCAGTTTGCTTGAATTGGCGTTATGTAGAGTTGAAGGTTTGGCTGACACTCAGATTGATTCATCAATGGATCAGTCCTCCAGGTGTAAAAAAAAAAAAAATCCCCAAAAGACGGGAGGGAATTTCTACTCTTACTTAATATCCCAAAAAAAAACCTTCTGACCCACATATGGAGCTGCAAGCGTAGTGCTCACTGTGATGTGGTTATTTCCGGAGATAAAGGATATACGATACCACTGGGGTTGGGTCACACATTGGAGTTTCACAACGGTTTTTAATACACACATTTACCAACATCTGTCAGAGGATAAATTCACTATTCAAACTTCTTTTTTGATATTGTTTGATTATGCCTCGTTAAACTGACTAATTCAGAGTTGTGCCACAAACAACAACAACATAATATTTACTGTTTCATAATTCATAGTAATGTTTCTACATAAGCTGCGTTTCATCATTCAAGCAGCTGCACTAAGTTCTCTTCTGTCACTGTAGTAGTAACAGGTGTCTTTTTCATTACATGACAGATAAACATGATGAGGGACATTGGCGTTGCATCAGATTTGATAAATGGTTGATCATTTTCTCCTTTCATACAACTTGTCATGCAGTTGCAGGCTTTAACATTGCTCATCAGGAGTGTGTCGGAGTGACTAAACTCGTAGTTTTAAGATGTCGCTCATCAGTGTTGAATTGCGTATGGGTGAGGTGAAGCAGTTCACCGTGACCGAAATCATGTTAAATATTGCTCTTGGCTTTTGTGGCTTAATGAACAGTGTTGCAGAGTAGTTGGAAGTGTTGCGCTCCCTCTCTGTGAACATTATTTTAAAAGGTGTTTGAGATAAGTGTTGAGTTTCTCAGTCAGTGCTGCAAATTAATATGGAACACGATAAAACATTGTGCTAACGGGAAGCAATGTGTGGCCGGAGCTATAATGTTGACCGGATTATGTGCGCTACACGAGCTCTTTAGAAAAGAGATATATGAGCTTTTTGTTTAAGCCGAATTGCTTCAATCAGCCCCTGGTGGCTGTTTGCAGGTTAGTTTATAACCCCCAGCAATGCTTTAGCCTACGCCAGGTTGCCTCAGTGATACAGGTGTTTGCTTGAGTGCTTATATTTCTGTTAAGTGTAGCTGTGAGTGCTTATTTTGGTGCTTTAGAGAGAGTAAGGTTCCGCTTTTACAGAC